>JANAVB010029620.1:8564324-8753717 GCA_029216955.1 Iris pallida
TAGGTTAGATTTTAGGTCAATGGATTTAACCCGTAGCCCAAACTTCGTGTCCTGACAGTTGGGACACGAAGAACGGCTAGTCCCAGTGTCTGGGTCGTGCACGACACGCACGACTCGAGTTGGACGTGTCCAGACTAACCACTAGTTCGTCAGGACGCGACGAGTCGCATATATGAAGACGAGTCGTGTCGAGAAGGAAAAAACAAAGTGACACGTACGTATCCAAGTCGAGCGGGCTTATTGATGTGGCGACAGGGCGAGGAAGCGTCGGCGTCACGCACTGGGGTGGCGCTGCACTCGCCTTGGTGTGGCGAACTCGTTGTGGTAGTGGATGGTGGGGTAGGTGGCTGTGGAGTGGCGCTAGGGTGGTCGTCGGAGTTAGGGTTAGGGTTAAGGAAAAGTGGGGGGGAAGACGGGCTGTTGTGGTCGGAGAAGGAACTAGGGTTATGGTTTCAGGGTCGGGGAGTATTTATAGAGGGGGTAGGGCGGTTGAAATAGGGTCTAGGTCGTGGTGCGGTGGCATCGCCGGTCGTCGGTTGTCGGGGGCAGGTGAGAACGTGGGGGGATGATGAATTACAGAAAAGTCCTCCAATTTTAGGGTTTTGCAAAATAACCCCGCTCTCATTGGTTTGCAAATTATTATTTGCAACCCGCAATAAAAACATTCAACTAATTACAATTTGATATTGAAACAAATTTAAATATTACAAAAGATATTAAAACATTTTTAATTAATTACAAAATATATTTTGATTTAAAAATTAATTAAAAATCATTTAAAAATTCTAAAAAACTTCCTAATAATTATTATAATCATTTAAAGCTAAATAGGTCATTAACATCTAATTAACACTAATTAGACCAATTTGAAAAACAGGGGCTGACAAGTCTTCCCTCCTTGAAAATTTCGTCCTCGAAATTCACAGGATAGAAAATTCTACAACCTTCTAACATAACAAGCAATGCAACAAATGACTAAGGCTACTATCAAACACCTCTAAGGTATCAGCGGGAACAGGTGGTTCCCTCGCAGCTGTTGGGTCAAACAAGTAAGGATATCTCTCCCTCATGTCCGACTCCCTCTTCCAAGTAGATTTACCCGGAGAGTGACGGCTCCAAGCTACTCGTATTAAGGGTATAACTTTGTTCCTCAGCCTCTTCTCCCTCCTGTCTAATATCTCCACTGGCTGCTTAGTGACTGCAAGGCTCGGTCCGATCTCCAACTCTGAATGATCTAGCACATGGCTGGGGTCCGGAACATATCTCCTCAGCTGAGACACATGAAAGATATCGTGAACTCCTGCTAGGTTGGGTGGAAGTGCAACCCTGTAAGCTACTTCTTCGATCCTGCCAAGTATCTCGAACGGCCCGATGTATCTGGGGCTCAACTTGCCTCCTCGTCTGAACTGGATCGTCCCTCTAGTAGGTGATATCTTCACCAGCACCATATCTCCGTCGGCGAACTCCAACGGTCTGCGACTAGCATCGGCCCAGTGTTTCAGCCTATCCTGAGCGACTCTTAGCCTGTCTCTGATCATTCCGACCTTTTCTGCTGCATCCGTGATCATCTCTGGCCCAAGCATAACTCTGTCCCCAACATCATCCCAAAAGAGCGGTGTACGGCATCATCGTCCATATAGTGCCTCGAAAGGAGACATACCGATGCTGGCTTGGTAGCTGTTGTTGTATGAAAACTCTACCAAGTGCAGATGGCTCTTCCATGATCCGCCAAAGTCTAGCACACAAGTCCTCAGCATGTCCTCCAGCGCCTGTATCATCCTCTCGGACTGCCCATCTGTCTGCGGGTGGTACGCCGTACTAAACTTGAGCCGACTGCCCAACTCCTCCTGCAAGCTCCTCCAGTAGTGGGACATGAATCTGCTGTCTCGGTCCGACACGATGCTCACTGGTACTCCATACAAGTGAACTATCTGCTGCATGTATAGCTCTGCTAACTTCTCGGTGGAAAGCCCCATCTTGAAGGGTATGAAGTGCGCACACTTCGTCAGCCTATCCACGATGACCCAAATGGCATCCTTCCCTCCTTGAAAACGAGGAAGCCCTGAGACGAAGTCCATCGTAATGTGTTCCTACTTCCACTCGGGAATAGGTAACGACTGCAACAGACCAGCTGGCATCTGGCGCTCTGCCTTGACCTGCTGGCAAACTAGGCATCTCGAAATGAAACGTGATACATCTCTCCTCATCCCGTGCCACCAAAGATGTTCCCGCAAGTCATGGTACATCTTGTTAGCACCAGGGTGAATAGAATATTTCGATCGGTACGCCTCCTGCAAGACTGCCTCTATCAACTCTCCCTTCGGCACGCACAACCAGCTGCCATGCCTCAAGGATCCATCCTCTGCTATGGTGAAGTCATCCAGCAATCCAGCTAAAGCCTAGACTCGAAGTCTGCGAAGGCTCTCATCTGTAGACTGTGCCTCCCTAATCTGCTCCATTAAACCTGACTGAATGTCAAGCGCCATCATCTGTATTACTGATCCTGGCCGAACTATCTCGATACCGAGCTTCTCCAGATCTTCCCGCAAATGTCGATCTATCATCAGATACCATGCCATCGGATGCCTGCTCAGCGCATCCGCCACCACATTTGCCTTCTCGGGATGTTACTGTAAATTAATGTCGAAGTCCTTCATCAACTCCAACCATCGTCTTTGCCTCATGTTCAACTCTTTCTGCGTGAACACATACTTCAAGCTCTTGTGGTCAGTAAAGATTTCCACACGCTCTCCGTATAAGTAATGTTTCCATAACTTGAGTGCAAATATCACCGCAGCTAACTCTAGGTCATGGGTAGGATAGTTTCGCTTATGAGTTCGTAATTGCCTAGATACATAAGCAATCACTTTCCCATGCTGCTGTAGGATACATCCTAGCCCCTTTCCCGAAGCATCGCTGTATATGGTGAAACCTCCAGATCCTGAAGTTAATGTCAGAACTGGAGCGGTCGTCAGCCTCCTCTTCAGCTCCTTAAATGCTGCCTGGCAGTCCTCTGACCAGATATACTCCGTGTCCTTCCGCGTCTGCTTCGTCATGGGTTCAGCTATCCTAGCAAAGTCCTGGACGAACTTCCTATAATAGCCTGCTAAACCCAGAAAGCTCCTGATCTCTGAAACTGACGTCGGAGCCTTCCATGTCTCAACGGCAGCAATCTTCCTGGGATCTACCGAGATACCCTCTCCAGTAACTATATGACCGAGAAACTCCACTCGGTCCAAAAAGAACTCGTACTTTAACAATTTGGCAACACAACCTCTCCTGCCTCAGAATCCCCAAAACTGTCCGCAAGTGCTCTGCGTGCTCCTCCGGCATCTTCGAGTATATCAGGATATCGTCGATAAATACTACGATAAACTTATCCAGATAGTGGTGAAATGTCTTATTCATCAATCCATAAAGATAGTTGGCGTATTTGTGAGACCAAATGGCATCACCAGAAACTCGTACTGCCCGTACTTTGTGTTGAACGTCGTCTTCTGGATGTCTACAGCCCTAACTTTCACCCGGTGGTACCCGGATCTCAAATCTATCCTGGAAAACACCTTCGCCCCACTCAACTGGTCGAACAAATCATCTATCCTGGACAGAGGATATTTGTTCTTAATGGTGATGGTATTCAACGCCCGGTAGTCAATGCACAACCGAACTGTACCATCCTTCTTCGACACAAAAAGTACTGGAGCTCCCCATGAAGAAGCACTAGATCGAATGAAACCCTTTTTCAACAGGTCATCAATCTGCTCCTTCATCTCAACGGCCTCCTTGGGGTTCAGACCCATAAAGTCCTTAATTGTCCCTGCTCTCTGCCGTGGCTCTACAAGTGGTGGGACTACGGTATGCTCCTCAGAACGCTCCATGCTCTGACGGAGTAGGGTGGTCTGCTCCTGATGGGTCGTTAGGAACCCCTGGATCAGAGTGAGCAGTTGGTTTCCGTCGAGTGTGACGGAAGCCTGGATAGGTATAGTAATAGGTGGTGGTGGGAGTATCGGGTCCTGCTAGAACTGTGATGTGGAAGGTGGTGGAGGCATTTGGGTTGGTGGATTTGTGGAGTGGGGGAGTGTGATAGGTGGAGGTGTATCGGTCAACTGGTCAACCGGCTGGATAGGGAGTGTGCCATTCTCAGGTGTGACAGACTGGGATGAGCGGGTGAGCACCATCTAAATAAATAAATAAATAAAAAAGACTTATAAGGACTCTTTAAAGTAACAATCATAAACAAGAAAATCTAATTATAATAGCGAGCATATGATGTGATACGTTTCCTATGTTGCAATCCTAGTATTCTTCTAGGTGTTCTAAGCGTCATTCCTAATGTTGTCTAATTACCTTAAGTTCCTAATTGTAGGCAAGCTTGGTACAATGACGTAACCAAACAATTTAGTCAGGACCTGCATGGGCCACCATTAAAAACATGTCACGATCCGTTACCCAAATTGTTGGGCCGGGCCGAGTCATGTCCAGCCTACGCTTGAGATAAAGCGTAGTAAGCTGTTCTAAAGATAACAAGATAAGACTAAAATGTGCTAACAGTTCTATATGTAATAAAGAGTCATAAACGATCCAAACACAAAAGTCATCTCGTATAATAGTAAGTCCAAGTACAAGTCCAAAATGTAAAGCTGGATACAGGTCCAGTCACAAAATACATAGTCTAATACATGACTACTCTCAAAAGTCCTAAGTAAATAGACAACTAGACAAGTTTCTCCGCAGGTACATCCTCGTAAGATAAAATCTGATCCTCGACAGCAACTCCATAATAGGAATCGCAGAGCAACTCCTCCTCAGTAAGTATACCTACAACGTTATCCTGTCAGGATGGGAGCAAGTACTGATTCTAGCAAACTAAATATACGAAACATGAAATAAACAAGAATGTAATAAACTGGAAACATGGCACATCATAATCTATCATGGCAAGGACACATATGTCATAGAGACAGATGCATATATAATATTTAAAACTGTAGCAGGTACGTGATCCTCAATAGGTGTACAATGTACAGGGGCACATAATAAAATGTACTACCGTACAAGTGTGAAGGCGATAGATGTACATACGCACAAATACAGCTTTGAGATAAAGGCCTACGGTGCAGTAACATATAAAATGAAACTTTGCTCGGTACGATAAAGGGGGCATGATCACGTACTCAACTATCAGTTTTTTCATAACCCAGATTCTAATCATGTGAGAGATATAAAACTGTTCTAAATATGGTAGGGACTGAAAATAATATAATATGTAAAGATTTAACTTGCTACCCCAAGGATCAGCATTTAACATGGTTGGAAATCACAGTTCATTGTTGTAACAGTATGTAAAGTTTGTAGAAGTACTTGTCTTTAGCAAAGCAAAGCAGCGATAAAAATGCT
The DNA here is from genome assembly GCA_029216955.1 of Iris pallida. Taxonomy (NCBI): domain Eukaryota; kingdom Viridiplantae; phylum Streptophyta; class Magnoliopsida; order Asparagales; family Iridaceae; genus Iris; species Iris pallida. The sequence goes on from JANAVB010029620.1 coordinate 8,569,722, forward strand.
ATAGATGCCTGGTGACTCGTCACTGTAGAAATAACACATAAACTTAGTTTTTTTATACTAAGTTAAACACTAAGACACTAGTTGTGCGATACGACTTTCTGACTGGACACCTAGCCAAATGATGACTTTAGCATAGGAGACCAATGTGAGGTGACACAATACTCTAACTAACTTTCTAGGGCCTTTACACTAGTACGGGGTGAGGTCCAATACGTGTATAACTCAAAACAACACAAAATATTGAAAGTCGTAATTATTTAATAAATAAATCAAACTGTACACTGTGTTCCAATAATTTTTGAGATAGACAAAAAGCTCAATTTTACATAAATTACAGTACCAAAATGATCATTGTTAATTATAGAAATTTATACTAATTTTTCTGGAATTTATAAACCTTCATAAATATTTATTTAAAAATTAGTAAACATATGTATCCTAAAAATAAGTTATGTTTTCCCATTTTTATAAAATACCAAAAGTACTTATTAAATACTGGAAAAATTATATTAGATTAGATAAATTAACATAGTATTTAAATACAATTTTTTTCCAGATTTTTACAGTATTTAAAATATATATAAAAATTCAAAAATAGTAAGTGACACTTTCTGGAAAATAATTAATTAATTATTTACTATTTTGTCCATGTATTCGAAATTGAACCGAAGTCCAGATACAGGACCCAGAGCCATGAATCAAGTCCATTATGACTTGTACAGACTCTGAATGTATTAGACACAATTGGACCCAAAAACCCATGCTAGGCTTGGACATCAATTGGCCATAATCAATAAAATTACAGGAATTTAAATATAAATAATATATTTTAAAGTGGTAAAATTTTAAGTCACAAAATATACAATAAAATAACTTGTAAAATTTTACATAATAGTAATTAGCACTAAAATTTGTATTTGAAAATATATACATAAATATACAACAAACACAATTATATATATACATAAATATATAGGAATTTATATATATATATATATATATATATATATATATATATATATATATATATATATATAATGGATATATATATATAATAATATATATATATGTATAAAATACTAAATATAAATTATATATATATACATAAATACAGTATATATAATAATATATATATACACAAATACATATACATATATATATGCATATATATAAATACATATATACATATATATAATAATAAAACTAAAACAAAACAAAACAAAATAAAACAAAACAGGAAAGGAAAGAGGGGGCTCGAACTCGGGTCAGGGCAGGGGGGTATTAGGCGCGGTCGGGTTGGCCAGGGGGTCAGCCCGAGTCTGTTGTTAGGGGAAAGGGTTTGGGTTAGTTTTAGGTTAGATTTTAGGTTAATGGGTTTTAACCCGATAGCCCAAACTTCGTGTCCTGACAGTTAGGGACACGAAGAACGGCTGAGTCCCAGTGTCCGGGTCGTGCACGACATGCACGACTTGAGTTAGACGTGTCCAGACTTACCACTAGGTTCGTCAGGACGCGGCGAGTCGCATATGTGAAGACGAGTAGTGTCGGAGAAGGAAAAACAAAGTGACACGTACGTGTCCAAGTCGAGCGGGCTGTTGATGCGGCGACAGGGCGGAGGAAGCATCGGCGTCGCGGCGCTGGGGTGGCGCTGCACTCGCCTTGGCGTGGCGAACTCGTCGGTGGTGGTGGATGGTGGTGTAGGCGGCTGTGGAGGTGGCACTAGGGTGGTCGTCGGAGTTAGGGTTAGGGTTAAGGAAAATTGGGGGGGGAGATGGGCTGTTGTGGTCGGAGAAGAAACTAGGGTTAGGGTTTCGTGGTCGGGGAGTATTTATAGAGGGGGTAGGGCGGTTGAAATGGGGTCTAGGTCGGTTGTGCGGTGGCAGTCGCCAGTCGTCGGTCGTCGGGGGCAGGTGAGAACGTGGGGGGGGTAATGATAAATTACAGAAAAGTCCCCCAATTTTGGGGTTTTGCAAAATAACTCCACTCTCATTGGTTTGCAAATTATTATTTGCAACCCGCAATAAAAATAATTCAACTAATTACAATTTGATATTAAAACAAATTTAAATATTACAAAATGATATTAAAACATTTCAATTAATTACAAAATAATATATTTTGATTTAAAAATTAATTAAAAATTATTTAAAAATTCTAGAAAAATTCCTAATAATTATTATAAATCATTTTAAAGCTAAATAGGTCATTAACATCTAATCAACACTAATTAAACCAAATTTGAAAAACAGGGGCTGACAAGAAACCCACTCAAGTCCCCCACCAGTCATGCTCCTAGTATGCACCATTGACGTCAGGGAGGAAGGTCGGATCCTCAGGCTCTGCTACATGATCTAGCCAAACAAAACCAGCGGGTCAGCCCCGAATAGCAAGTACCACAAGGGAGCACAAATGAGTGAGATAAAACCCAAGCATAAAAATAATAATACTTGTAATAATAAAAGCTTCCGGTCGTAACCTCGGTCCACAGCCTGTCATAGCACGATAGACCAACACAACAACCAAACAAGGACATGGGTTGGACCACGCACTGTGACAGTCCATGTCCCTCGACTACTAATGGATGGTACAAGGCGTAGTCAAGTCATTTTTCAAGCGGCTATTCATTCCTACGGCTTTTTATATTTGGCAGAGTTATCCCCGCGATACTGATTAAAGGGATCCTCAGATCGTGTCAACCCAACAGGGCTAGCCAAATCATTAAACATATAACGCATTGATTATGCACCGGTCCCTCGGAGGGCTACCGCGCTAAAATATATAACACATAGCTCGTAGAAGTCGGATATAGTCATCCGCTATAGGCGAATGAAACCATATCGTGGCGGCCAACCCGACACGTCAGGACTGGACCTGGGGTGGCTAGTATGGCATGATCTCGGGATTCTTCCCACCCAATGCATCTTTTCATACTGGCGGAGTATTCACGGGCGGGTACTGCCGAACATGTACGAGCTCCTTCTAATGGAAAAATAAGGTTCAATGAAGATTTGGTTCATCCCACACGTAACCGTCATGGGCAGCCTGCTTTTCTATGTTCTATAGACTTGTATGTAACCATTGAGAGTCGGGATATTATACATAATGTGAATATTCCACCAAAAAGTTTGCTTTTAGTTCAAAATGATCAATATGTAGAATCAGAACAAGTGATTGCTGAGATTCATGCCGGAACGATCGGATTTATTCAATCAATAGAGGTCCAATAAACAAGATTTACTACTTATTTGTTGGCGGATTCCCCTACAAAAATAAAAAAATGAAGATATTCAAGATGAAGTATGAATAGAACAAGAAAATGGCAACTTGTAGGTAAATAATTACAAAAAAATAGATACTAGTTAACCCCCCTTTTTTATTCATTTATTTTGTTTTTTTCTTTAATTAACTCGAAGTTCTTTCTTGAAATAATTCTGCCTTACCAAGTTAGTTGTCTAGTTAATCCCTAGGTTATCCTCGGAGTTCACATGCCGTGGTTACATGCTCACTCCCTTAGATGTCGTACAATGTACGAGTACCCCAAGAAGGGATCCGTATTGGCTCATGGAGTCATACGTATGTACCCCTTCTTGGTATAATACAACACTCAACATATACCACGTCATTGCTACCGGCCATTCGCTATGTAAATGCTGGACTCTTGGATGTACTGGCAGGTATCACGTAGGAACACTTAGCACATAGGATAGCACCTCGGTGCTCACATAGATTGTACCTTAGTACACACATAGGTTTATCCAACACACGCATAGGTAGTCAGATCAGGAATGAGGACCAAGACATAAGAGAAAAGAGAACAAAAAGGTACTACACACTTAGGGTATGAAGTGCTCGCAAATCATGAAGTGGCACAAACGGCACACGGGCAAAAGTACAAGGTGAAAGGTACACAAGGTGCAAGGTGCAGGGTCAAAAGGTACGCGAGGTACAAGGTGCGCGAGGTGCCATAAGTCACATATGAATTCTGGTTAAAGTGAGATATGAAGATTCTTGAAGCTAAAACAAAGATATACGACTTTCATGTTTTGAGTTGGAAAAAAATTTGGCCACAAATCAGCCAAATATGGCATAAAACAGCCAAAATAGGCACTATACGGCACTATGCATCTATGCGGACTGACACTATACGGCCAGCACTATGCAGCTATGCGGACTGACACTATGTGGCCAATACTATACAGCTATATGGACTGGCACTATGCGGCCAACACTATGCAGTTATGCGGACTGGCACTTTGCGGCCAGTACTATGCAGCTATGCGGACTGGTACTATACAGCCATACAGACTGGCACTATGCAGCCATACAGACTGTCACTATGAGGCTAGTACTATGCAGCTATACGGACTGGTACTATACGGCCAGTACTATACAGCCATACGGACTGGCACTATACGGCCAGTACTATGCAGCCATGCGGACTGGCACTATACAGCCATACGGACTAGCACTATGTGGCCAGCACTATGCAGCTATGTAAACTGGCACTATACGGCCAGCACTATACAGCTATACGGACTGGCACTATACAGCCAGCACTATTCATCATCCCTGCCAGAACCAGGACAGATGAACATAGAAGATGTCTAAATCTTACTAGGCCATAACTTCCTCAAAATAAGTCAAAATCTAACTTTTTAAAGGTCAAAATTGTGTAGAATCAAATTCTCTACCACATGGAACAGTTAATTTTTAAAAACCAGTAAGTTTGATAGATCAAAACCCAAGAAAACTGAAAATAACATAAACTTAGATCTACAAGAATCCATCCATCAAAACCGAAAATACCAAGTACTAAACTTGTAGAGGATGATGAGAAAAACAATATAGACAAATAATATCAAAGAAAAAAAATCAAGAATAAAAAATGCACAAATCTCCACTTTTGAGCAAGTTATACTTGCCTAAGTGGGTTGGTGGTTGAGGGAAATAAATGAGATAGTGAATGAGGAAAGAGAGTGTAGAAGAGATTATTTATAGTGGGTGAGGGTTGGCTCCACCAAACCCTAGTCTTAAGCATGCTCTAACATGTAACTAATGACATGTTTAAATGCTACATGCAACAATTAGTAAAATAATAAATTAAAGGTGCACATGTACAAATATTGTATACAAGAATCAAAAAATGAAAATACGTATGTCGTGATCGGGGGGGTGACAGCATATTTTTTCTGTATCTTGTTACATCCCTCTGAGGACCCGGTGATCTCTCCAAGTGTAGGTGTTTATGACTTTTCGCAGGAGTACTAGCCAAGATCGTGTTCTTGTCTCTCTTTATCGAAGATGTCTTGCCCTTGGATCGTCCTTTGTTGCTATGACGAATTTATTATTTTACTATTTCTTTCTTTCTAGTTTAATGCTTGGTAGTGGATTTGTCTCCATCCAGTAACTTGTTCAATGACTTTTATAATTGATTAAATAAAATCTTTATTTCCTTATTTTTGTGGATGAGATATAGTAAGCCATGACTATCAATATACTCAATTTACAGCTTACGTATATTTATTATACGACTGGCATGTACGTTACCTAATCCTACATATTTTGGGACTGGAGCATTATAGGTAGCTAGTAGAATGTGTAAGCTTTGCCAACACATGAATCTCACTCACAGTGCCATGTGATTATACGTGTCAAGGCATAAAAGTGTACAAGAAATAATTTCACAACTTTTGGGAACGTTTTCTACCCACTAAGTCACACACACCACACCCCCTCCAATATCGATGCCAACATCGATAGCACCCAACTCATACTTGGACGCACACTACTAAACTATCTCTAACAAACACAAGTACATACAACAAGAATTAAACATAACAAGAATGACAAGGTATCTTGCCTGAGTCTCCAGATAAGTGTACAATAATACTTTGGTAATTAAATCTAACCCCTATTCATGACATGTTATGACTTAAATGAGACTCAATTTGGCTAACCTAGAATGTAGGTCAAAGTATCATGACAAGCCCAAATAGGTTCAATAACAAAGGGTCCAATAAATAGGCGCCCACTAATAAATACAACCATCACATATAATTAATTAAATAAATATACACACTATATAAATAATATAAAATGATAAAAATAATCATATCTAGGATTATGGTAGTGATAAGATTTGGGTCACTCTTTGGGTTTGATTGTTCCTATTTGAGAATGATGGATTGGTTTGGATATATATGCACATATGGAAATTTATATATATGGAAACTCATATTTACATGAATATATATATATATATATATATATATATATATATATATATATATATATATATATATATATTATATGGTCACTCTTTGGGTTTGATTGTTCATGTTTGAGAGTGATGGATTGGTTTGGATATATATGCACATATGGAAATTTATATATATGGAAACTCATATATACATGAATATACATAATGGAAATCAAACCCATAGAGTGACCATATAATATATATATATATATATATATATATATATATATATATATATATATATATATATATATATATATATATTTTTTTATATATATATATATATATATATATATATATATATATATATATATATAATTTTATCTCAATATATACGTTCCTATCTCAATACGTAAATGTAGCTATATATGGCAACTATATATATGGATATATATTTACATGCATCTAGTTGCATATATGTGTCATGCCCAGTCCCAAAATATATAGGACTAGAAACGTAAGCATGCTAGTTAATACGATCTGGAATAAGTTTTCAATTTAATGGACTTACCCCAGATGTACTACGATGTAGAAGTGTACTAAACCTACGCTATCTCAACTATATCTCGATCCACATATAAGTAAATAAAGCAAGAATTAGTGATATGTAATATAGTTGACTGCCCTATAATACACATGTTTGAGCAAACTCGAGCATGAATTAAGTTTACAAAGCTAGGCTAATGAGAAGAGTATATCATGTTGAGAAATAGATAAAGCACGAAAGAATGATGCAATAATACTACAAACAGTACCTGAAGCATGAAGATGAAAATGTACCATCCATCTATCTATTGATAAGTGCTCCGTAATAACCTGAAGAGATCACCAGTTCTTAGAGGGACGTAATAAGATACAAAAGGAATATGCCAAAATATGAACTAAATAAATATAAAAATGAAATAAATAGATCGGATCACAACATAGTCCAGTATTCCGTCATCGAAGTAGTGAACCACCACATGGTCTACTATTTTATCGTCGAAACAATGAACCATACCCACAATCAAACAGGGACGAGGTATGGCCCACTATTTCGTGACAAGACATTGTCCCATGCTATGGTTAGGGATAAGTACAACATCTTACCGTACTATGTGAATTCATATTGAAGACGAGGTTGGGCGTATGGGTAGGTGATAAGGATATAACACCGAATCACATGTCGATGTCGGATCATGAGTCGATGATATGAACTATGAGCTACTAGCCAAACAGGAAACTATGAAACTATGAGTCTCATGACTCCGTAATCTCCTTCGAATATTACACAGTCTAAAGGGTTTGTCCCATACGCTACTAGTAGTCTTTTCCACCCATGAATGGTACAAGTCATATCCATGACTCGAACAACCCATATCTCAATACAGGTCACTAAACTGGACATATCCTAATTCTACATGCACAAACACATGAACCGCTCGCACCGGTAGCTAGGCCAATACGGAAGCTCGTGCCAACACAATGAACCCTCACTCACAGTGTCGTGTAATGCTACGTGTCATGGCATGAAAGTTACACAACTTTTGAAAAATGTCTCTATACACGAAGTCACACACATACCTATCATAGCGATGCCATCATTGATATCGTCCAAGTCATACTCGGACGCACACTACTAAAACTACTAATAACATAAAAGAAGAACATACATAAATATTTAAACGGAATAATGATGGCAAGGTATCTTGCTTGGAACTTCGATAACGGAGAAATCATCGATCTGGCTCCAACTGTAGTCGAACAATCGCGAACACCTAAAATATAAATAAACTAAAATAAATGTCAACTCAAATATCTCACACATACCATGTATACACTTACCATATATAGTCCCTACTTAGGCATACTCTACAACTAGTTTCTATCCAAATATAGTCATATAATATTATGCTACCTTGGCAAAATAATATTCTATAATTTGAAAATAATTACTTTAAATTCTAAATTAAATATGTATAAATATATTCTTGGAAAAATATCTAAAATTAATAAAATCATATATATATATATATATATATATATATATATATATATATATATATATATATATATATATATAAAATATGTGTGTGTGTGTGTGTGTGTGTGTGTGTATGTTGTAAAGGTTCGGCCTTTTCGGCATTCTTGAATAAAATGGTAGGTTGGTTTATATATATATATATATATATATATATATATAATATATATATATATATATATATATATATATATATATATATATATATATATATATATATATATATATATATATACACACTTACCATATATGAACTCATTCACATTCACTAGTTTCCATATATGACTATGTATATTATAGAATCATAAAAACACATCAAATTACTTACCATATATGAACTCATTCACATTCACTAGTTTCCATATATGACTATGTATATTATAGAATCATGAAAACACATCAAATAATACTTTATAAAAGTATTCATTTTTAAATTTTGAAATAATAATATAAATATTTCTAAAAAATATTTATATATATATATATATATATATATATATATATATATATATATATATATATATATATATATATATATATATATATATATATATATTCATATATAATCATGCTACTAGAAAAAATAGAATTTTTATAAACTAAAAATAATAATCATAAATTCTAGAATATTTCTTAAAAATATTTAATAGTAGTATTTAATTGTAATATTTATATTAAAATACACTTTTCATAAATATACCAACTAATTGGCTTATTAGGCAAACTTACCAATTAAATCGAAACCAAATAAATATAAAAACTAATATATTCAAATTCTGAAATAATTTTAAATATTTGAAAAATAATATAAATTGATGTCAAAATTACACAACAATGACTACTTACTATATATAGGTACAATTAGTCAACAATTATAAATAACACTTAACTATATATATCATCAATGCTACTATATATGGCACCATATTATTTTATAAAAATAATATTCAAATACCCAAAATATATACTTTTATTTCTGAAAAAATAAAAATAATTTCTTAATATATTTTATATATAGATATTTTAGGAAAAATAAGTTCAAAACAAACTAGTTCATCAATCAACACAACTATGCCATGTGGGGTTCCAATTGGAAAGCGAATCAACATAAAAATATAGAAAATATATATTCAAAAATAATTAAAATATTTTTAAAAAAATATGATTTTCTATTTAATTAGTTCAGATTTACATCATATTAAACTCCTACAAATATTTGGAATCAAATAGATGGTTTATGGTGGGTATTTTGATGTTTGAAAAACTTGTAGGATGAGAACGATGCCATAAACATATGAAACTCTTGCAAATATGAACAAATAATGATACTATATGATAAATAGTGATGTTAGAGATATCACCAATGATTTGTTCGAGATCAAACGGGTTAGGAAGTCATCGGAAAGATCCTCACACCGATGTTGGTCAAATCTGGACCAATTGTCGTGCAACGGACGCCGTGGCCAAACCGAGTAGAACTGTGTGAGTTAGCAATTGGATATCATAATAAACACATAGGGTTACTGGTTAGTTTTGGTTTTAAGTCTAATAGATGAGAAAAAGTAGGTGAAATCCATGTTAGAAGATGACAAACATGGGTTCAAAATTTTTATTACGGCTAGAAATAACTATCAAGTTCGGCCAACCATACCATGCCTAATATGCTAGTCATTAGTTTTGGTTTCAAAGTAAACACATAGGGCTACTGATTAGTTTTGGTTTCAAGTCTAATAGATGAGAAATAGTTTTGGCTATGCCAATCATACCATGTCTAATATGCTAGTCATGGTATTCGACTACGCTAACCATACCATATTTCCTAATCGACATCATAGCAAATCTCAATTATGACTAAGGATATTTATATATTTATAAATATTATTTAAAAATAAAAACCTTAAAATATTATTTAAGCATAAAATAAAATTTTAAACTTTTGGGGTTTTGTACGGGGGTTGGGCTCTGTCGGAGAGGTCTAGTCATCAGCACTCGGCATTGGGTATGGTAGGGAGGCGGTGCCCGATGTCGGGGATGACAATAAAATAGTGGGTGTGACGTTGATGGCGTAGTATTGATGGAGACGGGGACATGGTGACGAATGGATAAGGCAGTAGTGTTGGTGGTCATGACAGAGGGCGAAGACAGGGCAGTCATATTAGTCGGGGTGAGGAGGAGGAGGTGAAATTTGTTGTAATTTATTTTTGTATAATTTTTATTGTATGTAAAATATCCCAATTATATAGGCTATGAGTGCTTAGGAGGCAAGCATGTTCCATTTGGCGCTGTTGTAAATAATGGTGAAAGGAGGGGCATGGAAATGGTGTGGAGGAGTATAGAAATTTCTAGGTGCTCTCCACATGGTATTAGTTAGCCATGACTAATCAATTAGGCTAACTAATTACTTACCATTATTCATAATTAATTAGTTAGTTAGGCACAACTAATTATAACCAACCACATGGCCAATTAAGTCATGGCTAATCATGACTTAGAATTAATAAAATCGTGATCATTTCTTTTCTTTAATCATTTCTTTTGCAAGAAACGAAAACAAAAAAAATTCATGATCTAAAAATTGGAAAAAATTTAGAAAAAAATTCTATAAATTCTAGAAAATCATAAAATACGATTTTAAGGAGTTACAAATGTCGTGTGGGCGATGATATTTCAACCTTTTCTTCTCTTTGGCTGGCCTCTCTGTATCTTCTTAAGTGAAAAACGAATTTAGAGAATGCTGCTCTTTTCTGATACATCATGACAGCCAGAAAATAGAGGATATATATAGGCTATGCCAAGGACTATGATAAGAAATTAAGGTTAGGTCTCCTAACAGAGTTAGGTATCCCATGTTCATCTCGAACACACAATTCAGGTCTGTTAACAATAGCTCGACCCAATTTGGCACGATTAAGAATAAAATTAAAATTAGCTAGGCACGATCAAATACAGAATCAAAGTCATCTAGGTACAATCAATAATCAAAATTTAGGTACGATCAAGAATAGAATCAAAATCTAGTCACAATCAAAAGTAGAATCAAAATCTAGTAATATATTTTTATTGAAAATCAAATGATGATTACAAGAACATGAAGAAAATTAAATGACGATTATAAGAATAGAATATCCATGAAAGAAAATAAAACTACAAGCACCCCACTAAAGAAACTACTACAAGGTCTAACCAACCATTATTCCTCAATCATATTTCTATTTACAAATCTATAAATGCTACTAACATAATCATGAATCCATCACTCCATGAAGAACAAACCCTTCTTCTACTAGATGAACTTGACTTCAGAATTCCCTGCGTGGAAAGTACCCGACAATATGATCACCTGATCTATAATGGAGACATTATCCTAGTCTCATACTGCATCCCTTCCACTTGTGTCCCGATCTCTCACAGTAATTGCAAGTGACCTCATGTAGCTTCTGCGCATTATGGACTTGAGCTTTCTCTTGAAACATTGTGGCACTTTCCACTACACATAGAATGGTTAGGAGACCTTTAATTATTTGTTTATACTTTTGGTTGTCCATTTGTACTTTTAGTAGTTGTTATATATATTCAATATATCGTGGTATGTTATTATATATCTTGTTATGTTCTTTGTGGACCTAGTGATCTCTCTAGGTGTCGGTGATCAGGACTATCCGTAGGAGTACAAACCAGAGCTAGATTCTTTATTTTCTGTCAAGGAGGTCTTACCTTCCGATGACATTTGATTTCTTTTTTTTTTGATGGGTCTCTTTAGTTGCAATTTATTTTCTTTCATTTGTTTTGGAGGTCGGACTCTATTTTTTTGTAGTTTGATTTAGTTGCTTGGTAGTGGATTTGTCTCCACCCAGCTATTTATTCATTGAAATTTTGTACTTAATTCAGTTGATATATTGAGTTGTTATTTCTGGGGATGAGATATAGTATACACTTGACTATGGTTTATATACTATGAGATATAATCATATTACAACTTATGTATGTATATGTGGATTCCATTGGAGTAGCCTTCGTATACATACAGTTGGCATGCTGCGTATTCCTAGTCCTACATATATTAGGACTGGGGCGTGACAACCTATGTGTTAATGAGTAACCTAATAATCATAGGAAACCTCTTGGATCGATCATTGCAAGCCGGCTGGCAGAGAACGAGCTAATCCTCTGCTGGTGGTTGATCTTCCTACAACAAGGAGCTAGTGATTAACCTTCGTCATACCAAACATTATGTTCCTTATGACCATCCTTTGTGGTTGACCATACCAGGCCATGTAGCTGTTGAAGCACAGACTGAGTATGTATATAAACAATCTGATTTTAATCCCATCGAGGAGGTTGTTCCTGGGGATGACTCGTTGTACTTTTTCAATAAAGGAAAGTCTTTGAATTATCCTGGTGTCGATAAGTTTACTCAGGGACATGCATACCTTGTATTCTTTAGACCCGGCACACGGCTGTGTATGCTAGTGTCTACTACTTTCCAGAAAGGCACCCCTTGTCTTCCATACAAGGAATCCTATTTCAAAGTTCCAACAAAGAAGAAAGAAGAAAATCCAATCATTTTAAAAGAGCAGTTTCTAGCAGAGAGTATTTCATTGATGATCCCAAACCTGATAACGACAAAATGCAGCTTTACCGTTATACTCCTCAAGCCAAGGACACTATTAAGAAAATGGGTTATAACTTAAAGAGTACAAAGGGGCTCAGGTTTGGCAAAAGACGACATTTGCCAATACGTTACTCTGCTCCAAAAGGCAAACCTAAAACTTATTACCAATGCACGTGTGGTGGTTTGGGTTATGTCACTCCTCCAATAACTCCTGAGTGTTTAGATGACAAAGTCGAGACACATTCTCATTCTTCGGAGTCTTCTACTTAGGATTTCGATGCAAGCATTAGAGCAGTCTTCAAGCAAGTATTGCCAATCAACATGGTATCAGTGGACCAGGTTGAAGAAGATATTCAATTGTTAGAGCCTTTCGAAGTTGATCCTTGGGGCCAAAATCTGGAATCTCATTAGGAATTGTGATTCGAGCAATATGAACCACCTTTGTAAAGAGTAAGAGATTTGACACCAAAAGTCTCCATCAAAGATGCCTCAGTTCAATAGCGTAGTTAAGCATATGGACATGACACTAACATGGAGTGTACGGTGCTTACTCTCAGAATAAAACTTACGAGGTAGTTATTGGGATGAGCTTTTAATAATGTTGTTTATGTTATTAATTTATCTTCTAGTGCTCCTTTGTAGGGTGATGTGCCTGACAAAGTATGGTGTGACAAAGAGCCATCATATAGTCACCTTCGAGCGTTTGGGTGTAAGGCTTTTGTGTATGTACCATTGGACGAAAGGTCCAAACTAGAGACAAAGACGAGGTAGGGCATCTTTGTCTGCTATGGTCGGAATGAGGTACTGAATCTATGGCCTAGTGAAAATAAAGTACTATAGAAGTAGGGATATGGTATTCTTCGAGGATCAGACCATGACCAATACACAAGATTTCGAGATAACTTCTAGGCTGAGGATTTGAGTATTTGCTTGAGTTAGAGTCATCATATTTTGAGCTATTTCTATAGGACAATATAGATAATCCAATTTATGGGGATATAGTACATAGAGTTCTTCCCAATCTTGGTCATCAACCTGCTATTGATGAGCATCATGACCCTCAAGAGGATGAGCATGTCGAGGAGGTAGTTCTTGAAAGGAATGAGGATGTCAGTACACAGCCAACACCAGAGGCAAGAAAGATGTATATCACTTCCAAACTTGAGAGAATACATATTTTTATTCAAAATATATAAATGAGAAGCTCTAATAGGAGCAAATCCTGCATGCCTTCTGGAAGCATATGCCCTTGCCCCCTGTTATTGTACGAGATCATATGTTTTTTCGTCCAAACAAAATATGCTATCTCAAAAACAAGAAGATGGTGCTCCTCAAAGAAAAAGAAGAGCTCATTGTTCGGACTGTCACTCGGCGGTCACCTGGAGACTAGAAGAGTCCATCGACTCTTTCTAGAATTCAATAAGTAGTATGCTGATGCAAAGTAGTGTGTTTTATTGCGTTGCTTTCTTTGTCTTTGTTTGTTAGAGATCTACTTATGTGCTAAGCGTCTTTGTTTGATTTGATTTGTTGAGTTACAGTTAGGAACGATAGGAAAATGAGACACTTTAGGAGGATATGCACAAGTCTTGCTTTATATCTTTGTTTGCAGCGATGGCCTTTCACACTAACAGTAGATCCATAGGATATAATTTTTATTATTTTATTTTTTAATAAAATTAGATTTGAAATAAATAATTAATTGAATTTTATTTATTTATTTGTAATATTTTTTTTGTTATATTATAAACTGAATTACATTACATGGTAAACTAAATATTTAAATTTATATTACATTATATGGTTTACTTACATGTTCAACCAAATATTGTCATATAAATTAGTTACATTATAAATTCAATTATATTACAAAATCAGTTCTATTAAAATATAATTATATTATAATTAACCAAATGCAACTTTAGCGATATATTGAGTTAGTCGCGTTAAAAATTGCATTGGTACCATTTTCCATGGGAACATAATTTTAATGTTCATCCAAATAAGTTTTAACATAATACAAAACTCTTCTACCATAGTACATTATTGACAGTCTTCATCTTTCGTCACGAGGAGGCGGCAGAAACAATATTCTGTTGTGACATAGTCCTTGCTGTGGGCCATGTCCTCCCAGTTGCCCAACAGAGGTCTGGCCCACAAATTTCTTTTCTTAGAGCTTATTTGTACGAGACGACTATTCGCTTCCAAAAATACCCCTACTTCCCTCTCGTTCAAAGAAACAAAGACCGGAGTCGTTACTGGTTCCTCCCTACATTCCCGGAACCGTCCGCACCCCGTTCGACTATGCTTCAGCGTCCATCCTGACCGTCAATTCTCACGTGCTCCGCACGTGAGACGCTCCCGCCACTTTTGACCGAAATGCTGTTGTTCTCGGACCCGGTCAGAAGAAGAAACAACAAAACGACTTTTCGAGTAAACAAAGAAGAAGAAGAAGAAGAGGAAGAAGAAAGAAAACCTATCAAAACCCTAAGTCTAATTTTCCGCCCCCAAATTCTAGGGTTTCGAGCCACTAGCGATCGATCCGCCGATTGAGCTAGGGCTTAGGAAGAGGGGATGATGACATCGAGGGGGCTGTTCGGCTGGTCCTCCCCGGTGCAGCCGCTGACGCCGGTGTCGGAGGTCTCGGAGCCACCGGAATCGCCGCTGCCGTACTCGTTGTCGATGGAGATGGCGGACAGGGGGATGGGGGAGGGACCCGGCGAGGAGGAGGAGGAGGATGCGGCGGAGCCCCCGCCGGCCGCTGTGCCGTTCCTGAGGCTGTTTGACTGCGCCGACCGGCTCGACTGGGTCCTGATGGCGCTCGGGTCGCTCGCCGCCGCGGCGCACGGGCTGGCACTGGTGGCATACCTGCATCTGTTCGGGAGGACCATCAACTTGCTTAGCCTGCACCACGACGGGTCGCGGTTGGTGGGGGCGCAGATGATGGAAGAGGCCAAGAAGGTGCGCCGACAGAAATTCTTAATATTTTAGTATGATTTTGGTATATATTTATGCTTAGAATGATAGCAAGTTAGATTGAGTAATTCAAATGGTTATGTGAAATTATATGGTCTAGGAATCGAAGTATATAGTGAAGATGGAAGAGCTCTAGGAAGTATATAGTGAAGATGGAAGAGCTCTAGGCTGATTGTACAATTATGTAATTGAGAAAATCTATAGGGTCTGCTTGGCAATTGTAGGGGTAGTGGTTATGACGTGTTTTTAGAGTACCGGTTATGAGCGGTTATGAGGGGTCCGGTTTTGAATGGTTTTTAAGTAGCGGCTTTTAAACCAGTCCAATCCATGCTTGGTAATTAACTAACGAGCGGTTCTGAAATTTTTTTACACGAATAAATTAAATAGGGAAGCGTATCAGTATATATATATATATATATATATATATATATATATATATATATATATTTGTGAGGATATAAATGGAATAAAAAAAGAGCCGCTCAAAACCCACCGATTTGGGGTGTTTATAAAGCCACCAAAAAATACATTACACCGGTTTTGGGAGGTTTTTGAGCCGACCAAAACCAGTGCCTCAAAAAAATTAACAAGCAAAGGTTTTCATAAACATCGGTTCAAAAACACCCCAAAACCGGTGAAAACACCGTTACCAAACAGACCCGGGTACTTAGATTTTGCCAATCTTCAATGGATTTTTGAAGACTCTTTGAGAGTCGTATGGACCCTTAAGTTCTAAATGAAATTTGGATGCTAGGTCAGCTGTGTAGTTCGGTTTTACTGGTCCTACTAAAGACAATTGTTCAAATTAGGGTCTGTATAGTTATTGTTAATTAGAATTTCATGAATTAGACCAAACCACAGTTTTTGTAGTATCCTTGCTTCCTAGGAGAACGGTGACAAGATTACCAAGTAACGACGGTAGCTTTTACCAGAGTTACCATAAATCGCTCAACATTTTGCATATTTCTTTCCGAATCATGTAGACATATCCGGAGAAAATCCAAAATGTAGCGTTCCGAAATCTCGAAAACCAAGCCAATCAAGATTACTCCATAGTCGCACACTCCTGATTGTAGTCGCACACTCCTGATTGTTTCGATTAGTTAAGGAACACGATCCAACACTATTAATGGAGGAAAACTACATCATACACATGATTTTCAACAATTAATATATCTACCCGCACTGTTAATCAAGGAAAATGCTCTTAGTCGCGCACTCCGTTCCTCTTAAGCTTTCCGCCTACCCCCACCCTTTCCGTATTCCCATTTCTGTTCCTCGTTGCATAAAGTTCCGCATTCTAGGTAACCTTGTTTTTTCTCTTGCAAAACTAAAAGGTGATGTATCCAATAAAACTTTATGTACTCTTCTTATATATAAGTGATAATTATTACCTCATAAAATCATTATCAAGTCAACCAAACATGTAGAAGGAATTGAAATTCGAACACATTGACTTGTAGTATATCATCCTTAATACATGCAATTGAAATTTCTATTCCATGAATTCTATCAGTTTGTAATATTTCCAATTCACGACAAATAAAGAGGTCCCGACTTGTTTGGGAATTATCTGAAACAACAATTCCAACAAATTCTTATGGATGTGAATTTAAAATTGCTTGGTTGTTTGATATGTGTGCATTGTCCTGGATTTTTTTTTTCATGATACCTTATTATTAGGCTCCAACTTCTTACTTGGTAACAACTTCATTGTATTCTAGATAGACTGATGAGCCATAATGATGGGGATCATGATGGCTATAAAGCATATCATCGGTGGTGTAAGAAGCTTTCTGAGCTCTTGGATGAAGCCTGTAGATTATTTGGAGTAATTCATTTTGTGTTGAATTGATTTGTTATGTTATGTCAACAAGTGACAACTATGTATTCAAGGTCTTCCATGTACTTATTTATCTGCAGAGGAACTTGTATATAATTGTGTAGTTATCGTGAAGTAATATAATATAAATATGTATCCATCGACCGTCAACATAACTCTAGGATTTGGTGTAATGTGAGGAAACATAGCTTTAGAGCAACCTCGGTTGAAGTGGTAAGTCCAGGTACACATTTTAAGCTGTTAAAAAGAAAGAAAGAAAGATGGCATTGTACGAATCCAGGTCTTAACCACACAGTTATTCAACGCATTCAACCCGTGGAGGTGTGTTAGAATAATATAAACATACATTGTCAGCCCTGGCCTAAACACAACTCTGGATTTTTGGTGCAATGTTAGGGAATTCTAAGTTACTGCTGAATTTGGGATAGTTATTGTTGGGTGGGGATTATGTAAAAACTATCTTAAAGTTAAAAGTAGCAGTGAATATTGGAAAAAAAATGCCGAGATGACTTATGTTTTATCCTTTTTTTGATGCTTGAGATGTTTGTGACACATAAGAAGACTGATGTTTGAGATGGATTTGAGGCCTAGGAAGAGTGATGTTGGGGATGGGTGTGAGGCCTATTAAGAGTCCTTGCATTACGATGTGATATCGATAAGCAAATTGTGGTTAAATTATTGTTTCATATCTTCTTCTTTCTTTTATGTTTCACCCTTTTAATTTTTTAATATCCCATCACAATCTGTACCATTCATCATCCCTCTGCCCTCTTGAACTAAAACATACCCTCAGAGATACTGTTCCGTGCTGCAGAAACAGGGATTCACTATTCTACACTGCAGAACCAACAATTAGGTTAAATAATGTTGTTTAATATTTACTTCATTGCGTAACCTATCAGCATTCAGTCATATTGCTGTCTTACATTCCTGCATACAAAGGATCCTCTTTGGTTATTATTGAGTAATAACAACTTTCACTTAATTTACCTTTCGCTTATCTAAGTTAATAAGAATCATTTACTTCCAAGAATCATCTGAACCTGAAAATTTGGAATAAAGGCTTTGTTGTTGTATTTACTTCCAAGAATGAAAAAAGAGTACTCTAGAAGCATTAAAAGCACAGTCAATCACGATCCTCGAACAATATTTGTGATATGCTTATGGATAAAAACACAATCAATCATGATCCTTGAACCATATTTGTTATATGTTAATACTTGCATATCTTCTTCTAATATCTTAATATCCATATGCTTAAAACTATATTATTTTGATGATATATTGTCCATTCTTTGCATGGATAATGTACATGCATTCCCATTTAGGTTGACTATTTTCTTCAGATTGATGCTTGCATAATAGCTTTAGTTTGCATTTCGTTCGTTGATTGTGACATATTTCTGCAGCACATCACATTCCCGATGTGATGCCTATGTATTAGATTGACATCTTTCAATTTGTGCTTGTTGTATTACCACATTTCTTGGAACCTAGCATATTCTTGTGTTTGGCTTAATCTGATATCCCCATGAGTTGGACACTCTTTCCCATACTTCTTTAAATTACTCCGCATCAAAATGTATTTTTTTTTCTTACAAAGAGGAAATATATTAATAATCAAAAGCGTGATTGGTTGCAGTTAAGATACAAAATACAAAGTAATTCCTGGTGGAATTGATCCTTCCAGTTTTATCTTGTTTGTACGTCTTCGCATAACCAGCGGCCCAATGGGCAGCCGTATTTCCTTCCTGGTAAACATGGGTTACAATACAAGTAATTGATGAAATAAGAAGTCTAATGTCCAAATTTAGAACTGCATGGAGGATCTTTGTTCATGTTGATGTTGTGGACTAGATCCTTAGCATCCGTTTCTACGTGAAGATAATCTATCTTCTCTTCAATAGCCGCCATAAGTCCGATTTTGATGGCCAAAGCTTCATTATAGATCGCACTTTTGTCCTTATTCCACCTGTTTTGCAGTAGTTTCCTTCTGTATCCCTAATAGTATAACCTGCTCCTCCATCTCCATTGTCAGAAGAAGCACCATCTGCATTTAGTTTTAAAAAGTAAGGACTTGTGGTTTTCCCAACTAAAATTGGTGCGTTTACCGCTTTCCTCATACCCTACCAAAGCCAATGCTCTGTAGAAAACTTCTGCTGGAGTTATGTTGCTTCCTCTAATTTTTTTCATTCCTAATATTCCATATTAACCAAATGGTATTGGTAATGGTTGAGAGAAGGAACTTTCGGGCTGAGAGGCCGATAATCTTTCCTTCTTCCAACCACATACCATTGGGTGAATCCTAAAAATAATCAAATTGGACATGCAGTTGAGCAAAGCATGTAAAGCTACTACTATTATTGAACTAAACCAACATTTTGTTGTCAAATAATGTAAAAGTAATAACTCAAACCTTGTATTTTCCTAAACGATTCAACCAAAATGGTACTAGTTTTTTTATGGACTATATCCCATCGTTTATGCCGGTTATAATGCCCACAGAGCTACTTGTACTTGTCTCTTCCCCAAAACCCACCACATTATCTTGCTAGTTACTCCATCATAAACTTTTTCCAAGTCACAGTATAGTCTTTCTTGTGGATTGGTACCTCGAAAAGCTTTCAGAACATTCAGTATATGCTTATCAGTGGAGCTTTCCACTAAATCCTATTGAATACTGATCTTCATGTAACTTTTACATTTCTGTTTGTTTCTTCCCAAGTCTTTAACTCTAAACAAAAATCAACTTGAAATGACATAAAGGTTGGGATAATTTTATATAGGCGAAAGATGTGGATTGACATAAATAATACAATCTGAATGTAAGCTATTTGTAATAAAACATCATTTTAAGGGTGGGAGTTAGTTGTCACTTTGGTGTTGAAACTGAAGTTGGGTTGAGTGATTGCGGTTGTGGCCCTGTGGGCATATTTTGTTGCAATCTATCAAAGTATTTCCTCTTTAATTTAAGTGTAGAAAGTTATATAGTTACTACCTGTGAGAAAGCACAAATTTTTAGTTGTACTTCTTAGAGGTTAATCTTTAAAGAATTATTACACCATACAAGAATGTTTTCACTTTCCATACTAAAGGAGTTTATTTGGTATTCACGATCTCAATTGAGGATCTGCAATGACATCTAGTACCAACTAGTATAACTTTTAGTCTGCTTTTGTCTTTACTTAATCAATCATTTTGATGTCTTCCTTTGAATTTGTTACAGTAGGTTGTGTAGTTTCTTGTTACTTTTGGTGGTGTATGCATGTACTGTTTCTTCTTCTTCATGTGCTATTACTCCTTTCATAAGCTTTTAAGAGGTTAAACTGAAGCTTTTATAGGAACATCCCCAGGTATATCTTTAATTTAAAGAAAGTTCTGGAACCTGTAATTCTAATCTATAATTATCACCTTTCTCATTTTCAGCATTCTCTGTACATAATCTATATAGCTGCTGGTGTTTTTGCTGCCGGGTGGATAGGTAAGGGCATGTTTCAATTAATAAAAGCTCCTATAGTCCTATACTGTTTGAGGAATTCTTGGTCCATATTTCTCCTATACTGAATTGATACATATGATAGAGGTGTCATGCTGGATTATTACTGGAGAGAGGCAGACTGCTGTCATCAGGTCAAAGTATGTCCAAGTACTACTTAACCAAGATATGAGCTTCTTTGACACTTATGGGAACAATGGAGACATTGTTAGTCAAGTATTCGGTGATGTGTTACTTATTCAGTCAGCTCTCAGTGATAAAGTATGTTATCTCATTTTGTTTTCACATAAAAAAATTATACTTTCTATTTGCTCTTGGATTTTTGTACCTTAGGTTACTGATTTGTCTTATTAGAAATGTCTCCCGCCTAAAAACTGCTTTCTTGTCAAATATCATTTCCTTCGGTACATGCATTTAATAATGTGGCTTTGATGTAACAGGTTGGGAATTATATTCATAACATGGCTACCTTTTTTGGTGGTCTTGTTATTGGACTGTTCAACTGTTGGCAGATTGCTCTTTTAACATTAGGCACAGGTCCTTTCATTGTTGCTGCAGGTGGAATATCAAATATATTTCTGCAGAGGCTTGCTGAAAATATACAAGATGCATATGCAGAAGCAGCAAGTGTAGCTGATCAGGTTTTTATCTTCTCAGTATAAAAATGCTTGTTAACACCATATGGTACAAGTTCTGTGAAGCTGTTAAGCTGAGAAGTTATGACATACATATATCCATTTGACTTATTTTTGTTATGTTTCTTTCTAGACCTATTTTATTTAATCTTTAGATCAACTTACTGTTGGGAACATGATGAGATCTGAACCGTAGTTGATTCATGAGGTATGATATTGGTCTTGGCCCATGTGACTTAAATGGAAAATTTCTTGTTAAGTCGAGGACCAATTTCATATATCTGTACCTCATCCTTCCACTTTATATCCGATGTGGAACTAAACTTTCTATACAACTCTCTTGGGAACCTTGAGTGCTCAACCGTATGTGAGATACAATCCAATAATCTCCACCTTAACTCGTATCCGGGTATGTTTGAGCAACCAGGAGATCCAACATGTTGTCATCTCGATCCATTCAAACACAAAGTTAAACTAACTGCGCACCACTACTGGGTGCTAACCACATGTCTTATGCACCACCTTGGCCCCGCAGGCTAGACCAACCTTTGAAGCCAATCTAGATAGTTCTTCCAAGCTTAGGTCCCGTGCCACCTTATGAGATGCTCTACCTTGGGAGCGAACCGTATAATCCCTCCAACCTTGGGTCATGTACTTGGATCACCTTATGGAGATGCCCCACCTTAGGAGCCAAGTTGGGGTATACAGCTCCACCTTAGGAGCCAAGTTGGGGTATACAACTCCACCTTAGGAGCTAACTTGAATCTTATTATACATATCATGAGCGTGTCAACACAATCTGTCTCGAAATAGTTCGATTTGTATCCTGGCTCTAATACTACTTGTTGGGAACATGGGGAGACTCGAACCTAGTCGATCTATGAGATATGATATTAGACTTGACCCATATGACTTAAAAGGAAAATCTCTTGTTAAGTCCATGATCAATTCCATATATATATATATATATATATATATATATATATATATATATATATATATATATATGGAATTGATCATGGACTTAACAAGAGATTTTCCCCTACCTATTCACCCTTGTGATGGAGTATTTCACATGTTTGATGGACATCGCGGTACATCGGGAGAGGATTGTACCGATATACAGTAGGGTCTCTCCGGTGGTCTCTCATCTCATTTATGCTGATGACCTTTTGGTCCTGTTGAGGCCTTCCATGCGAGGGATGAGGGAGCTTGCGGCAGTGATGGAGGAGTTCGGACAGCTATCGGGCCTTCGGTTAAACAGGGACAAGAGCAAAGTCTACTTCAGCAGCTCTTGCACTTTGAAGGAGGAGCGGGCCTTGGAGCTTGGGGTGGAAAAGGGGGACCTACCGGTGAAATATCTGGGGGTGCCCCTTTCCGTCAACTACGCGAAGGATCGTGATTGTCAGAGTCTGGTGGATTTTGCACAGAGGAGGGTTGAGGGTTGGCAGGCGGCTGGCCTATCGTTTGGAGGGCGTATTGAGCTGGTGCGCTCAGTTATCTCTGCTATTGCTCTGTTCTGGCTCCAATCGATTATGGTTCCTTTGGCTACTATCAGAAAGATAGAGGGCATATGTGCCAAGTTCATTTGGCATGGGGGGATCCATGCCATCTCTTGGGAGCAGCTCTGTCGGCCCAGGAAAGAGGGAGGTGTGGGTCTGCGCTCACTTGTTTCTGTCCGGGAGGCGGCGGGGATCAAGCTGGCATGGAGGTTCCTTCAGGGTGATTCTCTATGGTCGGCCTGGATGACTAGTCGGTATCTCCGGGGCAGGAACTTCTGGGTATGTGAAATTGACAACTTCTCTGTGTCTTTCAAGCATATCCTGAGGAACCGACCTGTTCTTCGGACGGCTATGCGGAGGAGGATGAGGGAGGGAGGGGAGACGGATCTATGGCTCGATCCGTGGATCTCAGGCCAGTCTCTCCTGGAGATTCTAGGTCCCCAGAGGGACGGCGTGGCATACAGTGGTCTGACTTGTAGGCACATCATCCGTGGTGGGATCTGGAGGCCAGAGGCGTATCGTTTCACTGCTCCGTTAGGGGAGGAGATCAGACAGGTGCAGATCACTCCGACGGCACTGTCTGATGTCTGGATTTGGGCCCCTCCCGGCCGCTCGGAGGGTGCAGGGGAGTTCCGATTTAGCAGCTGCTACGACCTTGTCCGCACTCACTTCGATGATATTGAGGAGTACGACTTTGTCTGGGGGAAAGGGCTTGCCAGGAAAATGCAATTGTCTGCATACAAACTGGTGCTGGGCCGGTTACTTACTCGGGACAGATTGCTTCGGTTCGGGGTTTCTGTCCCCGACCCTAAGTGTGTTTTATGTGAGACAGACTGAATCCATTGGGCACCTGTTCTTTCAGTGCCATGTGGCGTGGAGCATCTGGGCAGAGCAGAGCCGGAGACACTTGGGAGGGGTTGGAAGGGAGCGTGACTTCAGAGAAATCCTTAAGTGGATTGATGATTGCAGGGGCAAGGAGCAGAGCTGGGCTAGGCGTGCTAGATTGAGACTTGCTGCATCAGTTTGGCATGTCTGGCGGGAGAGGAACCGGCGCATCTATGAGGGACTATCCACCCCACTGGTGGGCATACTTCATAACATTGAGTCGGATGTACTAGTAATGTCCCCCTGAGCCGGGATTGTATCTCTATGTTGTAACCTTATTGAGATGATGGAATAAAATTTACCCTTTTTCCAAAAAAAAAAAAAAAAAAAAAATATATATATATATATATATATATATATATATATATATATATATATATATATTACCTCATTCACCCACTTTCTATCCGATGTGGAACTAAACTTTCTTTACAATTCTCTCAGGAACATTGAACACTCAACCATATGCGAGATACAACCTGATACTTATATCTTACACCATTCTTTTCTTTGCAAGAACTTGTGCAATCGTCACTAATTTGACTTAGTATTGGTCCTTTATTTAGGATTATGGTAACAATAATGGAGATGTATCTCCAATTGATCTCAAGTCATTCACAACTACTTTATAGTTTGTACATATCCTTAATTATCTCAAACTAGTGGAGACTTGTTTCTTCTCCAAAACCTACCACATGACCTTTGTAGGCCCTATTATAAGCCTCCTGCAAGTCGACGAAAACCATATGCAATATGTTCTTGTTCCTCTAAGTTTCTCCAAATTAATATTCTTAGTCATTGGCACAAAACCAAATTGATTTTCTAAAATACTTGTTGTTTTCTTGTGTTTTCTCATCAACTCTCCTGGAGTTCCTTGTATGAGTCATAAGCTCAATTCCCCCATAATTGGTACAACTTGTTGTCTCCCTTCTTATAAATAGGTACCAAAATAGTAATCATCCATTCATTTACCATTATTTTAGTCTTTGGAATTTGGTGAATAGTTCCCCCAAGGAACTATCTTATACCTAAGTAATTTAGAACTTTTAGCATATGCCTACAGCAACGATGTACTAGGTTTTTTTGTGCCTCCTTTCTAGGTGGATGGCTCGAACTATTTTCAGTTATTATATTGAGTCACAGATTAAATCCTTTCGTTAATAGGTTCGCCAAATATGAGTATTTTGCTTAATGTAGCTAATCAAGTGCATGATTCAATTAAATGAATGCAGAATGCACCTGAAAGCCACTATTGTCACATCCGTTTTAATCTTTTAGAATATCATGGAAGTTGCCAGTAGACTGAACCTGTTTCTGTTTTAACTGTGTAGGCAATATCTAATATTAGGACTCTGTATGCTTTTGCAAATGAAACGTTGGCGAAGTATTCTTATGCTACCTCTCTTCAAGCAACACTGCGGTATGGGATCTTGATTAGTCTTGTGCAAGGCCTTGGACTTGGATTTACGTATGGAATTGCTGTATGCTCTTGTGCTTTGCAACTTTGGGTGGGAAGGATCCTTGTCTCACATGGAAAAGCCAATGGTGGTGAAATTATAACGGCTCTCTTTGCCATAATTTTGAGTGGCCTGTGAGTAGTTATTAAGGATAATACTCATTTGAACATTCTTGAATCATCCTCTATGTAAATATCTTTCTAATTACAGGTTCTGTCACTTACAGAGGATTAAATCAAGCAGCTACCAACTTCTATTCATTTGATCTAGGGAGAGTTGCTGCTTATAGACTATATGAGATGATAAACCGGTCAAATTCCACATCTAATGAGGAGGGAAATAACTTACCGTTGGTACAAGGAAATATTGAATTCCGGAATGTGTATTTCAGCTATCTTTCCCGTCCAGAAATTCCCATACTAAGTGGGTTTGACTTAACGGTACCTGCTAGAAAATCTGTTGCCCTTGTTGGGAAGAATGGCTCCGGGAAAAGCAGTATAATTCCTCTGATGGAGCGTTTTTATGATCCTACGCTAGGTATACTACTAAACATCAGTACAAAATTTATTGCCTTGCCAATTTTTTTTATTACCTTTTTTGAAGTCTGTTAAAGTCTGAATTATATTATTGTCTCCTGAGTTTGGTAGGTTTGTCCTAATTATATTTTTGGGTGTAGGGGAAATCCTTTTAGATGGAGAAAATATTAAGAGTCTGAAGCTGGAATGGTTGCGAAACCAAATTGGGCTAGTAACCCAGGAGCCAGCCTTACTAAGCCTGAGCATCAGGGATAACATTGCTTATGGAAGGCCTGCTACTATTGATCAGATTGAAGAGGCCGCCAAATCTGCACATGCACATACATTTATCAGCTCACTGAAAGAAGGATATGAAACTCAGGTAGACTGAAAATAGGCATATCAACTTTGACTCGAGTATAAGTTATAGTTTCTTAAATGATGATAGAAACTTTGTGCATTCAGGTTGGTAGAGCTGGTTTAGCATTAACTGAAGAGCAAAAGATCAAACTTTCTGTTGCACGGGCTGTAATCTCAAACCCACCTATTCTCCTACTCGATGAGGTCACAGGCGGCCTTGATTTATTGGCAGAGAGAGCTGTTCAGGAGGCACTGGATACGCTTATGTTGGGGAAGTCAACAATAATAATAGCTCGACGGCTTAGCCTGATAAGGCATGCTGATTATATAGCAGTGATGGAGGATGGTCAACTTGTTGAAATGGGAACACATGATGAGCTGTTGAATTTGGACGGCCTTTATGCAGAACTTCTTAGGTCTGAGGAAGCATCTAATCTTCCTAAGAGGTAAATTCCATAACAAGACGAGCATTTGATGGAAATGCGATATGATCATCTGGTAAATTATGTTCCTTCTTTTAGCTGCTGTCCATGTTGCACAGGTACGAATAAGACATGACACTATACATACACGGCGATACAGACACAACACTGATATTGGTGGCGTACTGTAATTTGGAGTGTTAGGTCGTGACTTAAGACATACTTGACATGGAGATGAAATGATACAGCACTGGTTAGGAATTATCCATGCTTCCTAGGTTGCTGGGGAGCCTCGAGTGTTTGATGCTTTCCTAGGCTACACAACTTATCTTGTATGACTTGTGTGCAAAGATTTCTTCTGTGGTAGGACTTAGGAGCATAATTCGTGTTTCCATATACATAATATCAGAGGAATCCTACCTTAGTTAGAATATCAAAACCTTAAATCTCAAGTAATATGCTTTGCTCCATTTCTGTGAGGTGTGCTTTTCATCAAAGTTAGTATGTTCTGCAAGCGCTAGGTTCCTGGCGAGGTGGCATTGGGCTTCAGAGCAGCCTGCTAGTTGGTGGATACTGGACAGGGAGGTTACTTGTCTGAATTTTAAGTTCATGAAGCGGGTGATTAGCCTCTAAGCTTCTCTGTAGTTAAAAATTTGTAAGCGGTCATGACGAACAGGGTGCAGTCTACTGGGAATATAGTGCAAATATATGCAGGAAGGACATTATTTGAGCAAGTTTTACTCATTATTAACATAAATTTATATATTATGTGTTTGATTGGTCTGTTCTATGAGTTGGAAATTGTTAGTATTGTGTTTTTAATGGATATCATATGGTTGCATTAATTGGAGGGATCAAAATCTCAAATATGGTTTCGCAAAATAAAATAAGGGGTATAAATATGGTTATGCCACATGAAACATAGGCTTGAAATACATTGTTTAGTAGATTTCTGGTTTGGGTCAAGGATGACAGTAGTGAAAAGAAACCTGAATCACCCTACATAATTTGTTTCCAATGAGTGACTTTCTGCAAACTGGCAAATGCAAATAAACGAAGGTAGGTCTATGAGGACATGGAAATATTTATTAAAATAGTTTATGTTCCTAAATGCTTTATAGATGGAAATGTTAGTCTTGAGATAGGAAGTGTTTATCTCCATTAACATGTGAGTCTATATATTGGAATCTGTATTTCAGATTTGCAACTACAATAGGTCCGGATTATAACCGGGGATACATGAATTGGTTTTCGAGTGAAAGATAAATCCATGGAGCTATGTTGAAGATCAACAAGGTGGCATATGCATAAACAAAGAAACAGCCATTGCATCATGACAAAAGTTTGAACTAGCAACTTCAGCAGTAGTATGCATAGTTATGACCGTTGCAACTAGAGAAAGGTGGAGCATCTGATAGTGGAAACAAACAAACATATGGTTTTCTTGAAGAGGAATCAGGAAAGAAGATCAACAATTAACTGCTGATGCGGACTACATTGAAAGTTTACTCTTTGTTATAAGTTAAAATTAATGGTAATGTGCTAGTCACTGTAGGGATAAAGTCTTCATAATTCATCCTAATAAAAACATCAGAAATTGGGGATGAAAAACTGGTAATTTTTGGCCAATGGATGGAAATACTACTTTGTGATGTGGGGACAACATATGGGGAGGCATTTCAAACATTGTCAGAATTTGAATGTTTTACAGTTTTTATGACAACACTGAAAACAGGGCCCGAATGCAAGAAATTGGTCTTGTTTACGACAAAATCTAAAACTTGAAGCAAGGGGCTAACCTAGGTTTCTAATCTTGGTCTTCTACTTCATTCTTCTTTAGTTTCAGTTTGGTGGTTTAGGGCAGTTTTTTCCTTACTGTGTTTAGGTTTTGATGTATTATGTCGATTTGAATAAATAGTGCTTGTGCAAAAAGAAGTGAAGATTAAAACTTCTCCACTGTACCATTGGAATATGTACACAACCTTAGGAGAATTGAACAGGGTTTGGCCAGCTAACCGTACAATTAAAGTTTATACTTCAAATACACGCAAGTAATAAATTTAATATAAACCGGAGGAGATTAGAGAGGTAATAAATCATAAACCAAGGTTTTAAGCAGCGGCCGAAACCCATGCTGAAACAATGGTAAGAAACTACCAAGACCGACCAATTCAAATCCTTCCTGAACACATCCGAAACTGTGAAAAGTGATACTTATAGGAAGGGTCCAAAACCGTTACTCTGAAACTTGTCGTAAATGCATGGCTCACATAGTGGTTTAGGCGTTCAGCAACGGTGGTCCTAATTTAGTCCCCCAGGCAGTCCTATCTCCAAGACGTAGAATCCCATGCCTTTTGCTTACTACGAATTATCACCGAACAACGTTGATCGTGATATGTCCTCTCACAACAGGAAATAGTTTCAATCCTTCGAAGAAAGTTTTAAGATACTTTTTTTTTCCTTGAAAGATGGATCTTTGAACCATAAAACTTAGAATCTTAGTAAGGAAATTGACAAGCCTCCTTGAACATTTCTTATAAGTTAACTTGATCTGTTGGAGGGTTGAATACAGGAAAGATAGCTATTATGCTTGGGAGAAGGCTCGATACCAATGAGTGCAAAACCTAGCCATTTGGAGCTTGTTGCTGCAATATGATAAAACTGTCAGGTTGGGCGGATGATCTCCTATTATTGGGTGCAAGATACCTATCCATTGGAGGCTTAATGATTATGGGCTTATCATCCTATAACTAGCCATTGGAAGCTTAACAGTTAGCCCTGTTGCATGGGTGGATGATCATCCCTTAAATGATCTGTTGAAGATACAGGAGATGCTGTCACTTAAGAATATAGATCCATTATGAAAGAAAGATCCTCTGAGGTCCACAGATGAGATTAGGTGGACTGAGGATCTCAAGCGGATGTCCACATTGTGCATGCAGATGATCCTTAATCTGCTCTAGTGCACAATGGAGGCTATGGAGGATTCGTTTGAGCTCATCGATCATCTGGAGAACATGTTGAAAGGCTGAGTGATAGACCTCTTATTAAGCCAACTTTAACTGGCTTAATAATGTGGCCAGTTGGTTTCTTGGTTTCTAGAGACCTTGTCAACGTGTAATGTGGTGACCTATAGGGATAAAGGTTTCTAGGGATTTTGTCATGTATTTGGGGTAAAGGTCTCTTGTCATGTTTCATTACCGGAATACGGAGAACGGGGGTATAACTCGGCCAGCTACGCACTACGGTATACGTCAGTATCCCGCAATACGGTCACGACTATACCTAGACAAGGAGGTAATACCATATTTTACAATAGCGGTCGATACTGATCCAATATGGCCGATACCGATACGGTTTGGCATGTCCCGATCCAATACTGACCGATATCCGATAATGACCGATATCGACGTTATGGGTCTTTTTCCGGTCAATTCAGCAAAGAAAATTGAACGAAAAAGACAAATCAGCAATTTAAAACTTAATAAGGTTGTAAAAGCATGTAAAAGAAGAAAAATTATCTATTGCATGTAAACCAATCGGCAAGGGTGACTACTATTTCATTTAATTTCAAAACTACTAAAAAAGAACACTGGAAATACTTAAAATTATGCCTAAATGCATAAAATATATAATTTTAAATGTTAATAATTTATTAGTAATATTTGTTTTCCGATACCAAAAATCCGATACTCCGATCTGAAACCACCGATACTACCGGTATCGCCGATACCGATACTCATAGGAATGGTTCGATACCGATTCGGACCGATATTGCGAACCTTACTATAGACACATCTGCGAGCAAGTGAGATGTTGGCTGGCTTATTGGAAAACATCTCCCGTGCGTTGCTGACATCAAGATTTCTTTTACAGTCTATCATGTTTCCAGAAGTGTTATGTAGAGGGGTTCACCTTTGTTACACTGTTTCTAGTGAAGCATCCATATCTTGTGTAGTGACTTCTTCTTTTCACTTTAACATAAAAAAGATTGATCACTTAAAGTTATATTTTGGGATTTCAACTATATATCCATCTTGGATAGTGCCTTCTTTTTTTCTCCTTTTATACACTGTTTCTGTTGAAGCATCCATTTCTTTGGTAGTGCCTTTTTTCACTTTAGCATACAAATGACTGATCGGTAAGTTATATTTTGGGATTTCAACTGCACATCCATCTTATTGTGTCGTTTGCTGAAGTTTAGGCATGCAATATTTTCTTAAATACCTGTTAGATAAAGCATTTTTTTACGAGAAAGCTTGCCAGTTTTATTTTCTGCTTTTATTCTGATTCTTATTTCTTAGTATTTGGATTTTGTTTCTTTTCTACAAGGGTGACCCAGTTCTATGAGGCTCTTGCCTGTGTAGGGTCTAGAGAGGGTCAATATGTACTCAGAATACCCCCTTTTCTTTGGGGAGATTGTTCCTGCAACTTGAATTTACATCCTCCAGGAACACTAAGCCTTACTGTCGTGTTAAGTGATGCCGGATGCATCATTTCACCCATTTTTAATGCCCTCCCCACAGAGGGTGTCTTTCTCCAAAATTATGGGATACATACTTTGTTATTTTTGTTGTTCTTGTTATCCTTTGCTTTCTAATACACTGTATGTTGCTTTTGTCTATTGTTTGATGACTTGATCCATTTTTCTGACAGTGTTGGTGGTCAAACTTAAGTTTTGTGCTACTATACATTTTCTTCCTTTTACACACAAGTGCATACTTGCACATACACAAAATCTAGATGCATACATACATTGGTACTTACCTCCATAGTCTGCGTGCTATTTCAATTCTATAGGTGATATTAAGATGTTGGGATAAAGTCTTCATCTTTGTTGCATGTCTATTATGTCTATCATGTTGGTACCAGGATATATATGCAAAATAAGTTTTTCTATTTTTTTCAGGGCAGTAATGAGGAACTATAAAGATACCACATTTGCTCACTCCCAGAAGGATTCTTCAGCAAGTTACAACCTCCAAAAATTCTCACCTCCTAAAATGGCAAAATCATCCTCACTACAAAAAGCACATGGCATGCATGCATTTCCGCTGTCAGATGCCAATAATAACACACAAGAATCATTAGAGGTTCATATCCCTCATCCAGAGAAAATGGTGGTAAATGAGACACCCTTGGTGGCACTGGATAGAGAATCAACTATTCGAAGGCAGAATAGTTTTGAGATGAGATTGCCTGAGCTTCCAAAAATTGGTGTTCATTCTGTACATCAGCAAGAGTTAAATAGCATAGACCCTGAATCCCCTGTTTCACGACTGTTGACGTCTGATCCTAAGCATGAACGTTCCCACTCAGACAACTATAGACATCCAGTTGATCAATTTGATCCCAGGGCTCTTGAACAGATGGAGTCAAAGAAATCTCAGCACCAGCTACCATCCTGTTGGAGGCTTATGGAACTCAGCTTTGCAGAGTGGCTTTATGCGCTTCTAGGGAGTATTGGTGCTGCTATTTTTGGTTCTTTTAATCCACTTCTTGCCTATACTATTGCACTGATAGTGGCAGCATATTATAGAATTGGTGGTGGCCATGATATACAAAATGATGTGAACAAATGGTGCTTGCTTATTACGTGTATGGGTATTATCATGGTGGTGGCCAACTTTTTGCAGCACTTCTATTTTGGTATCATGGGGGAGAAGATGACTGAACGAATTAGGAGAATGATGTTCTCAGGTAATTGCTATTACTTTTCATTCATTACACACAAACACATAAACCAACTTCTCTTCAAATTACTATACAAGCAATGGTTTGACAAGCACCTCATGGTTGTTGCAGTTTTTATTGTGATAGAAAATGCACCTGACGAAACAAGTTTTCATATCTAGTTTACTGCCACAAGATTTATAGCTAAATAGATGCTTTTAGAGGCTTTGACAGTTGTACGTCCATGAAGGCATAGTCACAAGTTCGGCATTCGGGACGTCATTAAAGCTTAATGATGATATATATCTTTTAGACCAAATCAGTCTAGTCCTATAGAATAAACAAAAAGAGGCAAAATTCTCTATAGAACCCAACCAGAACCTACCCTTGCATATATATACAAAGTAATATTAATATGAAATTGCCAACCTTCCATTTATAAAGGTCAGGATCAAAACAACAGTCAAAACTGTGTGATAAAAAATGTGTTCCAACTTTTAGTCCCACATAGCTTGGGAAGCGAACTGGTAAGTTGGACACTGCTTATAAATAGGATAGGCTCTGACGGCAAAGGACACCCAATGCAGTAGCACTTGTGTGCTGGCTCGCCCAAAGAAACCTGAATAGGTTGAAGTTTTATTTTATGTGCGAATTTGACGAATATTCTTTTGTGATTCGCTTTTTTAAGAATTACTTGTGAATATGTGCGATGCTTCTGTTGTTCACGGTAATATGTGAATTTTTTGAAATATTCGCGAATACTGTGACTATGCATGAAGGTAACTAGTGTTGCAATTTGCTCAGATATGCGTCATAAACATTCCAACTTCAGAAGAGGATATGTATGCTAAAAAATATTACAATAGAATATTAGATTGCAGATGATCTGGCCAACAGAGTTGTACAAAACTGTGATTCTTAGTAGTCTATACAAATTTGATGATTTACAATCTTGACTATAATCTTCATGTTTTAAGATTACTATGGAACAATCTTAATTAGCTTAATTGATTTTGTACACGTATCTGGATGTGTGGAGCCATGGATCCTGTTAAGTGTTAAAAGTTAATTGTATTCCCCCGAGCCATGGAGCCTGTTAGGGTTGGGGGTGCTGCCCCCGACTTATCTTTCCTAGTATAGATATATTTGTTGTATTATATATTAAATGTTTTATGACAAAGTCACAACTAATTGGTAGTCCAATTGGTTAGCGTATATGGGTTTTAAGTTTTAACCAAGAGGTCTCAAGTTCAATCCTCAACTTCTCCTTAAATTTTTGGAGTAATTATACTTTACCTCTCATGTGGTTTGTCGTTATTACCACTGGATCCCCTCCATTCTGAAATATTGCAACCTACCCCCCCTTCTATTTTGTATATGTGCTTATGAATCCTTCTATTTTGTATTAACTTGCCGTTAGTTTTAGTATTTGCCATTAGTTTAGTGTTGCTGTCAACAAAAAAAGAAATTTATATCCCTCCTAGTATTTGTGTATTCTTCGCTTAGTGCAATCCAGAAAATGGCTATGGATATTAGAACCTCTCATTGAATAAAAGACGCTCAACTGTCAATGATTCATGGATGCGTCGGGAGCTAGAATGGGAAATTTAGAGATTCTTCTCGGAAGCAATGTGATATTATACATTTGGGTGCGGCTATCCGCACCCCACCAACTGCTAAGCACACCCCACTTTTAAATTTTTTTTTTTTGTCATATTCCTATTCTACCCTCCCATCTGCTGAACACACCCCACTGCACCCCTTCCCTCCCCCCCACCCCCGCTCCTTCCACTGCTTCCCTCCCCTCCCCCGCCCGCGCCGCCGCCCCCGAGCCCCCGCCCCCGTCCCAACCACCTCTACCTTCACCATCACCCCCTCCCTCGCGCCCCCGTCCCCCGAGCCCCCGTCCCCCACGGCGTCGCCCCCCTCCCCACCACCTTCACGCAGCAGCAGCCAGTGGCAGCACGGGCGGTGAGGTCGGATGACGAGGTCGGGGGGGGGGGGGGGGGAGCAGCGGCGAGGTCGGGGGGAGCAGCGGCAAGGTCGGGGGGGGGGCAGTGACGAGGTCGAGGGAGGAGATCGAATTTTTTTGAGAATTTTACGGTTATGTTCGACCTTGGTCGGTCGGACACACAGCAAAGCGTTCGATCCATCTCAGTCGAACACCTTTGTTTTGGTTCGACCTGCTCTTGTCGTACACCAATCTTAGTCGGACACACTACTGTACAGTTCGGCTGTTATTGGTCGAACAGTATGGATATGTTCGACTGGTGTATGTCGAACAGTTGGGCTGTGTCCGACAGTCACAGGTCGAGCATGTGGTTATCTGGGTTGTGCTCAGCAATTGGAGGGTAGAATAGGAATTTTTTTTAATTTTTATAATATTGGAGTGTGCTTAGCAGTTGATGGGGTGCGGATAGCCGCATCCTATACATTTTTATCTTTGTCAATGTGTTCCGATTATGTGCTTCAAGTGGTTAGCACACCAATTGGTTCTTGTGGAGACTAGTACGGTGATGTTTCGTATTGAAAGAAAATAATGTAGTTTTACTTGCAAGTTGATGAGGACTTGTACATTATTGTTTCGTAATCAGTGAATCATGAATTTGTAGTTCACTTTTTATACTCAGTAACTAAAGTAACTAAAATATTCATGTCTTAAAACACCGCAATAATACAAGTCTATCAGCATGAAATATGTCAACCAAAGACATGCATTCATAACATGGTCCACATATACAACAAGTACACAAAATTATAATCCACGACATAAATCCATGAAGTAGAAAAAACCAAAAGCAAAGAGTTCTAAGGAGACGACCATTAGAAACTCCCATGTGAACTTGCTAGTGCTAATAGAAAAAAAAAAACAAAGGCAATAATTTTAGTAGAAGGTTGAGAGGGTGCACTTGATTCAGTTCCCTCTCTACCTCGGCCCTTCCTCTATAGTAGGTTTTCTCCATCTTCCCCTCGAGGCCGCACCATAGTAGTATTGATTGCGTATAGGCAGTGCAGATTGTTGATCGATAGCGGCATCTCTAGATCCAATAGCTTTTCTTCTCCTGCCTCTTCCCCTATGACAAAGCACATAATTGCTTGATATTCCAACTTCAGTAGGTTGCACCTGAAGTCCTACCTCATGCAACATTAGACCTTCCCCTCTTACTTCCGCTTCCTCTATCCCTCACAGTTGCCCTTTGGTAACTTCTCTTATTATGGCCAAAATGACCATATGTTATGCATTTTACAGTAAGATACCTTCTAGATTGGCTTGTTCCAGCTGGCAGCTCGGATGACTCTCTTCTTCTATTCTTTCTTGGCCTTCCAGGAAGTCAATTCAACGGTGAAGAAGAGAGCAAAGTTTTCTTGCATATACGTGCACCTTTGTTGATCTTTAATAGGATCATGTGCTCTCATGTAAGTGTTTACTTTGAAAAATTCAGCACACGTCTTCCACATTCATCCTTTTTTTGGCTTATTCTTGGAATTCCATGTTTACATGGCAGGCCTGAAATCTCCCATGCTTGATAATCACCTGGCTTTTTAGCCAAAATTCACCAAGTACATCATCCCATTTTGAGTAGCTCAAATTCAAAATTTCATGCCCATAAAACAGAACAAATTTTGGAATATTAGATGATCTTCTTTAGCTTCTTCCTCACATTTGGTGTAACAATTCATCCCACTTATTCCCAATTTCATGCCTTTGCCTTAGTCTTGTTAGCCCTACGTTGACACATGGAACAAAGTCATTCTAATTCATTTACAAAAGTAAGACTAGAAAAGTTATATCTTTACTTAATCCCATAAATCAACTACGATGAAGGTTTGTGTCTGAGTTGTCCGATCCAGTTGTTGAATGACTCAGCAAAATTTTAGCACATGATCACTTTTACAATACTGATCATTATATGTGCCTAGCCCACATGTCCGGGTGTCTATCCATGCACCATTTCCATGCATCCTTATTTACCTTATGCAACTAGACCATGGTGTCCTTCAAATCCAACTCATTAAGCTCTTACTGCTCTCGTAAATAACTTTCTCGGTACCACACCACCATACTTTGAATTGGGATACATTTGTCTGCAACACCTTCTATGTAGTGACCTTGGGAAGACCCTACAAATTATGTCTTGCAACCCCTGCATTTGCATTCAATTGACACATTATTTATATAACTCAATTAAAATTACACTCTATTTACCTTATGCATATCAATCGTAAAGGTCACTCTTAGGTTGTTGCCTTCCCCACCAAAACATTTACTAAGATCCTCTAAGAAACTGGTCCAAGATGCCTTGCATTCAATCTCTAGAATACCTACGGCCAAAGGAAACAATCCATTATTTCCATACAAAGCAATTGTTGACAATAAGACCCCACCATATGGCTCTTTTAAATGACAACCATCCAGACCAATGAATCTCCTAGTTGAACTTGTGAATCCTGTCTTCAATGTAGCAAATGATACAAAGAGCCGTTGAAACAAATGGATATCACCACCAGGCATGTCATTTTGGATAGTGGATATAATCCCTAGATTTATCTTCAAAACTTCTCTACCAAAAACCTTAGCATCTTGAATGACTCACCATGACTATCCTCCAATTATCCAAATATTTTGTTTTTACTTTATAAGCTTGCATTATTATAACATCAATCTTATACCTCTATTGAATCTTGGCTTGCATCACCTCATTTTTCATTTTGGGATCAATTCTATCTCCTCTAACATTCTTGGTGCAAGCCATGTTAACTTAGCCTCAGCTGCTGCATTGTAGTCCCTAATACTTGTATGAGGGCCTCTATACTTTTTCACCTTGAATGTAGTACCATCAGGCAAAGGAGATGCATGAATCCTCCTGTTGCAATTTGATTGATCACACTTGCAGGTCACCCTTGACTTCTCGTTCTTCAAATGTTTCAGCTTGAAACTTTCTTAAACTGAGAACTTCCTAAGAATGTCTCTGAAGTGCCAACTTCTATAAATAGGTGTCCTTCTTTCAGCAATAATCGTTTAAACTCAAAGCCATACCTATTAACATTCATTGCCCTTGAGTCCTTTTCTTGGTTCCTTTACCCTAGCTTCTTCATCCTCGTATTCTCAAAGCTTCCACCATCTCAATCAGAGCTTGAATACTCAATATCATTATCTGAGTCAATGGTAGAGAATCCATCATTGTGCTCTAAATGTGCTTCATCAACACTTTGAACCCTGTTGTTTCATCATCACCAAGGTTTTGGTCTGCTTCTCCAAATCATAGACATCATCTGGGTATGGGTCAGCATCATCATTTTCTTTTTCATTTGGGTTCGAGTCAGCTTCCTCTTCATCACCACAGTAGTCATAATTTGTCTTCATTGTCGTTGTCACTCAAACGTCCTTCATCTGTAAACTCTACAATACCATTTTCATGATTTGAGTCATCATTCTGTAAGTTGATAAATTTATGTATATTCTTCTCCAACTGGATGCCTCAATATATAGGAATTACAGAGAATAAAAGGAAACAAAGATTATACAATGATTCCTAAAATCACTTCTAACAATTCTAACAAATCTAACTAAATCAAATCTTAACCTATTCTGCACAACTATATATAGCAAGGAATAATTATTAAAAATAGTAAGAAATCGCGAATGTTCAACACTCCCCTGCAAACACGGCAGTCCAAAAGAGAAGTTCGGACTACAACATAGTAAATCGGTGTTTGTGAAGCCCTTTGATAAAAATATCAGCAAGTTGATCTGGAGACGGCACAAAGAGCACACGATGAGAATTGAAGAGAAGTCGTTAACTGATGAAGTGGTAGTGAAGCTCAATATGTTTATTGAGAGCATGGAAGACAGCATATACGTCGTGCTGAGGTTGTCATAGAACATAGTGATAGGTTTGAGTGTAGGAAAAAGTTCACCAAGGAGATGTGATATCTAAGTAGTCTCTGCACAAACATGGACAAGGGAGCGGTATTCAGCTTTGGCACTAGAGCGGAAGAGTGTAGGTTGTTTCTTAGCAGTCCAAGAGATGAAAATGGATCATAAGAAAATGCACAAACTAGTAGTGGAGCGGCAAGAATCGAGACAACATGTCCAATCTGCGTCGGAGTAGGCAGTAACTGTGAACGGTCCAGCTGAGCAGTAGAAGATGAGGCCAAAATAAAAAGATCATTTAAGATACAAAAGGATCCGTTTGGCAACAATGAGGTGGGGAGAGCGGGGTTGGCTCATAAACCGAGCCATATGATGAACGACATAAGCAATGTCTGAGGAGGTAAAGGTAAGGCACTGCAGAGAATCAACCAGTTGACAATACTCAGTGGCATCTGGAAGGAGATCACCAGTATCGACTGAAGATGGATTTTGGCACAAATTAGGTGTCACGACCCGTTACCCAAATTGTTGGGCCGGGCCGAGCCATGTCCAGCCTACGCTTAAGATAAAGCGCAGTAAGCTGTTCTAGAGATAACAAGATAAGACTAAATGTGCTAACAGTTCTATAAGTGAAAAAGAATCATAAATGCTCCAAACACAAAAGTCATCTCATATATAGAAATATGTCCAAAGTACAAGTCTGAAATGTAAAACTGGATACATGTCCAGTTACAAAATACGTAGTCTAATACATGACTACACTAAGTATCCCAAGTGACTACGCAAACTAGGCGAGTCTCCCCGCAGGAACATCCTCGTATGGCAAAACCGGGTCCTCGGCAGTGACTCCATAATACGAATCACAGAGCAACTCCTCCTCAGTAAGTATACCTACAACGTTATCCTGTCAGGACGGGAGCAAGTACTGTTTTCTAGCAAACTAAATATACAAAGCATGAACAGGAATGTAATAAACTGGAATCATGACATATCATGGTTTA
The DNA here is from genome assembly GCA_029216955.1 of Iris pallida. NCBI lineage: Eukaryota > Viridiplantae > Streptophyta > Magnoliopsida > Asparagales > Iridaceae > Iris > Iris pallida. The sequence continues at coordinate 8,609,250 of JANAVB010029620.1, forward strand.
ATTGGTTCTTTTTAGGAATGACAACATATAGTTTAAAAGTTTAAAATTGTAGCATGTACGTGAATCGGTCAATAGGTGAATAGGATGTACAGCGGCACATATCAAGTTTTTCTGGCATGCACATACGTGCACGAACGGCATCGGTGTATATCCATACACAAACGCGAGATCAGAACCTACGGCAAGGTTACATATAGAATGTCTCCGAGCGCGGTAAATACATACGGAGAAGGGGGTCATGATCACGTACACTACTAGCAGTTTCCCCTTAACCCGTTATTTTAAACATGTGAGAGATATGAAAACAGTAATAACATGTGGGAGATACGAGAACGATATAAAGCATGTGAGAGATATGAGATACTGTCCTAAACATGGTAGAGACTGAAAGTAATACAACATGTAAAGTTCTAACTTGCTACCCCAAGGATCAACATTTAACATGGTTGGTAAGTCGCAGTTTATTGTTCTAGCAGTATGTAAAGTTTGTAGAAAGTACTTGCCTCTAGCAAAGCAAAACAAAACAAGCTGCGATAACAGTGCTATAGATGTCCGGTAACTCGTCACTGTAGAAATAAATACAATAACTTAGTTTTTACACTAAGCTAAAAACGCTAAGACACTAATTGGTGCAACACGACTTGTGACTGGGCACCTAACCAAAATGATGATTTTGGCATAGGAGACCAATGTGGGGTGACACGCTACTTTAACTAACTTTCTAGGGTCTTTACACTAGTGAGGGGTGAGGTTCAACACGGCTAAAGCTCAAAGTAACACAAAAAGTTACAAGTCGTAATTAATCAATAAATAAATCAAATGATCATTGTGTTCCAACAATTTTTGAGATAGACAAAAAGCCTAGTTTTTACTTAAAGTAAAGTACCAAAGTGATCCTTGTTAATCATAGAAATTTATTATAATTTTTCTGGAATTTATTAACCAGTACAAGTATTTTATAAAAATCAGCTTTCCTAAGTATACAGAAAATGAGTTTTGGTTTCATATGCCAAACTAGTGGCAAAACTGTAATTTAAATACTACAAAAATTATACTAAATTAGCTAAATTAACATAGTATCTAAATACTATTTTTCCAGAATTTTAACAGTACTCTAAGTATTTTCAGAAATCCAAAAACAGCATTTCACACAATTGAAATTAAATAATTAATTATCTGCGTATTTTGTCCATGTATATAATTTGAACCAAAGTTCAAATACAGGACCCAAGGCCATGAATCAAGTCCAATATAACTTGTACAGGTCTTGAATGTGTGAAAACACATTTTGGCCCAAAAACCCATGCTAGGCTTGGACACCAAATGGTTGCAGTTATTTAAATACACTAAAATACAAATTGGTAAGAATGCAAAATAAATATTAATATTTTAATAAGGCAAAATTATGCATAGTGAAAATATGCATACATATGTTTTAAAAGTACATATATATATGTATAAGGAAAATACTTAATTTATAAAGTATATATATGTATACAAATATATATATATATATATATATATATATATATATATATAAGGAAACATTTACTTATAAAGTGTATACATAATAATATATATATACACATACAAATATATATATGTATATAAATACAAACATATATATATGAAATTTACTAACTATAAAATTATATACATATATAATATACTGTCGAAAATACAGTATATATAAATATATATATATACTAATATATACATATTAAAACAAAAAGGAAAAGAAAAGAAAAAGAAACAGAAAAAGAAAAAGAAGAAGAAACAGAAAGGAAGAGGGGGCTCGAACCCGAGCCAAAGAGCGCGCAGGGGGGGTTTAAGCTAGGACGGGCTGGCCAGGGGGTCAGCCCATCAGTTGTGTTAGGGTTTAGGTCTTCGTTTTATTTATTTAGTTTAGGTTAGTTTATATATATAAAAAAATAATTAATCGATCCTGTGTCCGGACAGTTAGGGATACAGGATTTCTACGTGTCCGTGCTACGCACGACACGTACAGATCCTAAAACTCGTGTCCACACACTGGACTAGTGTCCCCGTGTCCTGACGAACCACATACGTGGATTCGGGACACGGACAACACGAAGTGAGCCTTGCTACTCACGTGTCCGGTCGATCGGGGGGGATTTCGGACGTGCTGGCGGTCGGAGGAGGCGTCAGCGAGGCGGCGCTCCGGTGGCGCTGGGCGCGGCTCAGCGCGGCGAGTCGGATGAGGGTGGTTGGGGGTTGTGGCACTCGGCGTGGGGGCTGTAGTGCCCCGTCCCGCAAAGTCAATCGGAGGAATCGAAACGCCGACGGCGTTCGGACTTAGCCTTGCAACGGCTTGCTCGAAGACATCGCTCAGGTGGGGTAGTTTCGGTGAACTCTCCTCATCTTTGCCTTCACATAATAAATCGTGTTTTCAACTTGCACAAGTTAGGCTTGATAATAAAAGCTACGCATCCACATAGCTAAGGGAATAATCCCGACGGTTTGAATCGAGTAGAACATGGAAAACGTCCCACTGTCGGCTTAGAGTTGGTGCACGGCGTGCTTTGAAAATGACACTCGGTCCTTCGTCCCGTGGCTTGGGAGAAGGAAAGTTGGTCTTCGGTGCAAAAGCGAGAGTTAGCCTAAGTCATAGGCGTCGCCCGCCCAAATGCTTGCTAAAGCATGCACGGTCCTGTCCCGCATGGCTTGGCATAGCCTTTGCTCGTCCCTTGGGTTAAGTTGTAGGCTTGAGTGAGTTAGGCATAGTTATGCCGGTCGACCTAAGTTATTCTACCTGCTGTCCCGCTCATTCTGCGGTTGTCAAGATAAATAGTCCCACGACCCAAGGCCCGTCATATGAAGTATGACTTGGGCGACAGCGTTGCGTCGAACACGAGTCGGTTTAGAGGCACGAGCCACGGTTGGTTCAGTGGAAAGTTAGCCACGGTCGGTCGATACTTAAGGAAACACGTTATGTTCAAGTTAAGTTGGAAGGCTATGCAGTAGCCGTTCCCTGAGTTCAAAGAATGTTAAGTCTAAGCGATGGTTACTCGCCGAGAGAAAATATGTCGGGACTGTGGTTCAGTCGCCGAGGCAACCCTGGTTTGGGCTCTGCGAATGAAATGTGAAAAGTGGAAAGAGTAAAGCAAAGGAACTGTGATAATAATGAGACCATGCATTACGTTAAGTCTAGAAGTTAGCGTAGGCGCGTGGTCATGGACAACTTGTCGACAAGGGCGATGGTTCTTCGGATCGGAAACCTTGGGCCAGGGACCGATCCGGCCTAGGAAGAACAAAATTATAGCCGAGCTGGGTATGAAGCAACCGGTATGTCGGGGACTTGCATCGAGGATCGCAACCGGCGGTGCAAGGGTCCCGAGTACCAGGCTATGTCCACTATGGCTAGTCAATGCCAGTGACCTTTCATATAGATGTGTCGGCACGGGCGGCAATCCGCGTACGTGCCTTTGGATTGAGTTGAGTTAAAAATTGTATGAAGTTAGTGAACACAATGTCTGGGCCTAAGATTTGGCTACAGCGAGAAGGCGACGTGCTTCGGCACTAGATGTGGCATCGAGTGATAAGTTGATGGCATAGAGTTGCATGAGTTAGGCTTGAGCTATTGCGAGTTAAGTCAAAAAGGGCCGTAGGGCAAGTTGTGTGAAGTTACTTGAGTTATGGGGCACGGCCTCGAAATATGAGGCACGACCGCGTTGTCACAACACAAGTATAGGCGTTGCCTCAGAGTTATCGATGCACGAATCGAGTTCATGGCACGACCGAGTCGTTACGTCCCAAAGTTTGGCTAGAAAGACAGGTATAAGTCGGTGCGTCGACAATGCAAGCACGAGAAAGGTCTAGAGGCAAGGAAATGGAGTCCTTCGTGTAGCTGCGTCTCTGATTATGGCCGTAAGGCAAACACGACTTGATAGGTTAACGTTGTTGGCACAAGGAGTGGTCTAGGCATAAAGTATGAGTTAACGTTGACATTGCTAGCACGGGATGGTTTCGATACACAAGTTGCGCCAAGGCGCCGGTCCTAAAATTGATCTTAAGGCAAGAATAGAAAGACAATCGTAAAAGGGTTTATGTTGCACAAAGTAAATGAACGTGTAGGTTTTGTATGGGTGGGCGAGAAGCTCACTCCACCAGTACAGTGGTACTGACACCCACACAGTGTTTCATGTGCAGGCACAGGTAGAAGCTCGTGGCGCGGAGCTCGCTTGGATGCGTCGAGGCACGGAGTTCCTTGGCGAGTCGAAGCGTGCGGTCGCGTGATCTGAAGACTTATACAGGACGTAATGTATGGACATCGCCTTCCGAAGCTTCCGCTGGAATCAAGTATTGTATCGAGAGATGAGAGAGAGCAGAGTGACTTGTAAAACGAGAGAAAAGTGAGACTTGAGAGACTTGTAATTGGCCTTGCGCCCACAATGTAATCATTGAATTCAATATCAATAAAAGAGCTTTCTTTGAAATACTTGTGTTCATGTGTTCTTTAAATTCCGCTGCAATATATTCAATGTCTCTGCACGGGACTTCTGTGCGACGACCCCGTCGTAGCCGCTGAAATCGGCCGTTATGGAACCCGCCTTGCACGAGCGCAATCTAGCCTCGTGCGGCATCACGCCTTAGCGAGGACGATCGCTCCTACGGGAGCGGGGCGTGACATAGTGGTATCAGAGCACGGCTTTACGTCCTTGGACCGTCGATTGAATTCTTTAACTTTGATGTTTCCACAAAACTCTGTTGCTTCCGCAAGTTGTTATCATTGGTGCGCTCTCTCTCAAATGTTCCTCGGCATGTCCATACAATAAGTCTAAATATTTTCGAAAGCTCGTACAAGCGTTCAATCTAACGCATCGGTAGGCTGTTGCCAAATACGTCGATAGGGCCTTTGTGCCGAACGTTGCAAACTTGACGCGATAGAAAATATGTGCTGCTGTTAACAAGTCGCGTGCATGCCTAATTAGTCCAACGTTGACCCTAGCAATTGAGCGTGCAAACTCGGAATGTAGTCCGCACAGGATGGCTATGCACACGGCCTTTTGGGCTAAGTTGTGTTTCGCGTCGCGCACCTTGACCCTTGGTGCAAACGAGTTGCGAGCGATATCAAGTATCGTTCGGTCGGGAACGGAGATGCACTTAGAGTGTCTATCGATAGGAACACTATCGGACTAACGCTTAGGCGTACACGGAAGATTGATTTGGATTTTGAGGAATAGTGCGATCGACCTAGCGCGTCGATACGACGCGAGCGACTACGCTAGTGATTCGTCGAACGAATCTGAAGGATGTCTTAGCGCATAACGTGAACGTGATTGAGGACTAGAATTTATGGCTTGAATCCGAGTGGTGTATGGTTCGTCTTGGAAATTGTTCGAGTGAATATTGAGGATTACGAGTGTGTCGGCGAGGCGATGCAATCGTGCAAAGCCTTAGAACGCGTCGCGCTTAGTTGGTCGTGACCTCGAATGTCCCGAACGAGCATCTCGTTCGGACAACTTGTGAATGTGCAATGCGAATTAGAAAACGTTTCAGAACGATGAATGAAATTGAATGGTCTTGATCGAGGAAACTTAGAGGATCGCGCGTGCGATATCGGATTGATGCGAATGAAATGTGACTTGAGTTTGAATAACGATTTTGAAACGAGCTTGAGGAAAAGCGACAGAACTTGATCTTGAGTATTGAGAAAATTGTGGAATATCCAACTAGGACAATAACATCAGTCGCACGACTCGAAATTGGTTGCAAAGGAAGATCGTCAGGTTACGCATATCGTCGATGGTATTGAGGCGTATCAAAGATCGATATGCGATAACTCGGGGGCACTCTGACTCGGCGAATGACGGTCGTGCAAATGTCATTGTTCCATTGGACGCTATACTTGAAATGTTAAAAATGTGTCGAAGAAAAGATAGACTGGCTCGAGGATTTTCTAAGTTGAATAAATGACGATCGAACTATCGAACTTGGCTTGGATGAAAACTGGAATGTTTGGATTTGCTTCGTCGACAACCACAACGTTGATGTTCTTGTCTTATGCGAGTGCTACTCCAGCCTCGCACATGCGTCACGCCGATTAGGGCGATCACTCTGCGTGAGCGCTGGTATGGTGATTCATACAGCGGGAGTGGTCGAACTTGCACGGTGCGACAATTTGTGCTTCGACTTGTGGTTTGACGCGAAGATAGACTCGAGATTGAATTGGTGTGCTTGTCGATTGAACTTGAGGATTGAGTAGGTCCAATCCGCGTATCGAGAATGAATGAGTCTAAACTCAAACAAGAGTTACGCCCCGATGAGAATGATTATTCCGCGGGAGCGTTGCATGGTGATTCATGAACCACCGTGGATAATCGGACTCGCGTGAGATTGGGGCGCAACGTATTGTCGAGCGAGACGACCTCGTGATCGAATACATGAATTGGTTAGAATTGGTGAATTGAAGGGATTCGAATATACGCAACGCGTGCCGTAATGCGAATTAGGTGATCGTGCTCGATGTTTAGAAATTTGAGTGATGCGAGCTTGGGTAGAAGACCCCGTATGATCGACTCTGGTTTGACCCTAGGATTGGGGTCAGTGTTGGCATTATTGTTGGGGAACTATGATTCCAATCCTGACATTGACTTAGCCTCGAAAAGAAATAGCCTAGCGGTTAGGCGAGACGCCCTGTTTCAAGTGTTAGCAATCGGAATGATTGATCTTGAGGATTGGCATGGATGGATAGCGTGGATCACGAATATAGGAAACCCTGCTCATGAGACTCGGCTGACATGCACATATTTCAGGGACGCCTGGGTATGTGCACGATGCGACTCGAGTGAGAATGACAAATTTCCTATCATGCGGCTTGGCTGAATGCAGGTATTCTGGGGACGCTTGGAATGCATGTACGATCCAACCAAGTGATGCGACGAGTTCAAGCAAGGCTTGAAAGACGGGAGTGTGTCGAGATCTTGAAATCGTGTTAAAGGAAAGATTGATAATAGTACGAGCGTGGCCCGGAATCGAAGAAACGCGTAGGTGTATGCGTACGATTAAGTCTTGGCCATAGAATTGGTAGGATAGCTTGCCTTCAGGAAAGTCTCGAGGACGAGACTTGTTCTGAGTGGTGTATGATGTAGTGCCCCGTCCCGCAAAGTCAATCGGAGGAATCGAAACGCCGACGGCGTTCGGACTTAGCCTTGCAACGGCTTGCTCGAAGACATCGCTCAGGTGGGGTAGTTTCGGTGAACTCTCCTCATCTTTGCCTTCACATAATAAATCGTGTTTTCAACTTGCACAAGTTAGGCTTGATAATAAAAGCTACGCATCCACATAGCTAAGGGAATAATCCCGACGGTTTGAATCGAGTAGAACATGGAAAACGTCCCACTGTCGGCTTAGAGTTGGTGCACGGCGTGCTTTGAAAATGACACTCGGTCCTTCGTCCCGTGGCTTGGGAGAAGGAAAGTTGGTCTTCGGTGCAAAAGCGAGAGTTAGCCTAAGTCATAGGCGTCGCCCGCCCAAATGCTTGCTAAAGCATGCACGGTCCTGTCCCGCATGGCTTGGCATAGCCTTTGCTCGTCCCTTGGGTTAAGTTGTAGGCTTGAGTGAGTTAGGCATAGTTATGCCGGTCGACCTAAGTTATTCTACCTGCTGTCCCGCTCATTCTGCGGTTGTCAAGATAAATAGTCCCACGACCCAAGGCCCGTCATATGAAGTATGACTTGGGCGACAGCGTTGCGTCGAACACGAGTCGGTTTAGAGGCACGAGCCACGGTTGGTTCAGTGGAAAGTTAGCCACGGTCGGTCGATACTTAAGGAAACACGTTATGTTCAAGTTAAGTTGGAAGGCTATGCAGTAGCCGTTCCCTGAGTTCAAAGAATGTTAAGTCTAAGCGATGGTTACTCGCCGAGAGAAAATATGTCGGGACTGTGGTTCAGTCGCCGAGGCAACCCTGGTTTGGGCTCTGCGAATGAAATGTGAAAAGTGGAAAGAGTAAAGCAAAGGAACTGTGATAATAATGAGACCATGCATTACGTTAAGTCTAGAAGTTAGCGTAGGCGCGTGGTCATGGACAACTTGTCGACAAGGGCGATGGTTCTTCGGATCGGAAACCTTGGGCCAGGGACCGATCCGGCCTAGGAAGAACAAAATTATAGCCGAGCTGGGTATGAAGCAACCGGTATGTCGGGGACTTGCATCGAGGATCGCAACCGGCGGTGCAAGGGTCCCGAGTACCAGGCTATGTCCACTATGGCTAGTCAATGCCAGTGACCTTTCATATAGATGTGTCGGCACGGGCGGCAATCCGCGTACGTGCCTTTGGATTGAGTTGAGTTAAAAATTGTATGAAGTTAGTGAACACAATGTCTGGGCCTAAGATTTGGCTACAGCGAGAAGGCGACGTGCTTCGGCACTAGATGTGGCATCGAGTGATAAGTTGATGGCATAGAGTTGCATGAGTTAGGCTTGAGCTATTGCGAGTTAAGTCAAAAAGGGCCGTAGGGCAAGTTGTGTGAAGTTACTTGAGTTATGGGGCACGGCCTCGAAATATGAGGCACGACCGCGTTGTCACAACACAAGTATAGGCGTTGCCTCAGAGTTATCGATGCACGAATCGAGTTCATGGCACGACCGAGTCGTTACGTCCCAAAGTTTGGCTAGAAAGACAGGTATAAGTCGGTGCGTCGACAATGCAAGCACGAGAAAGGTCTAGAGGCAAGGAAATGGAGTCCTTCGTGTAGCTGCGTCTCTGATTATGGCCGTAAGGCAAACACGACTTGATAGGTTAACGTTGTTGGCACAAGGAGTGGTCTAGGCATAAAGTATGAGTTAACGTTGACATTGCTAGCACGGGATGGTTTCGATACACAAGTTGCGCCAAGGCGCCGGTCCTAAAATTGATCCTAAGGCAAGAATAGAAAGACAATCGTAAAAGGGTTTATGTTGCACAAAGTAAATGAACGTGTAGGTTTTGTATGGGTGGGCGAGAAGCTCACTCCACCAGTACAGTGGTACTGACACCCACACAGTGTTTCATGTGCAGGCACAGGTAGAAGCTCGTGGCGCGGAGCTCGCTTGGATGCGTCGAGGCACGGAGTTCCTTGGCGAGTCGAAGCGTGCGGTCGCGTGATCTGAAGACTTATACAGGACGTAATGTATGGACATCGCCTTCCGAAGCTTCCGCTGGAATCAAGTATTGTATCGAGAGATGAGAGAGAGCAGAGTGACTTGTAAAACGAGAGAAAAGTGAGACTTGAGAGACTTGTAATTGGCCTTGCGCCCACAATGTAATCCTTGAATTCAATATCAATAAAAGAGCTTTCTTTGAAATACTTGTGTTCATGTGTTCTTTAAATTCCGCTGCAATATATTCAATGTCTCTGCACGGGACTTCTGTGCGACGACCCCGTCGTAGCCGCTGAAATCGGCCGTTATGGAACCCGCCTTGCACGAGCGCAATCTAGCCTCGTGCGGCATCACGCCTTAGCGAGGACGATCGCTCCTACGGGAGCGGGGCGTGACAGGGGCTGGACGAGGAGTTCGTCGGAGCTAGGGTTGCGGCTAGGGGTTTTGGGGAAGAACGGTGGTCGTGGGGCGTCGATGACGGTCGGGGGTTTGTTCTAGGGTTAGGGTTTAGTCTAAGGTTTCGTTTTATAGGCAGAGAGGTCGGTTGGGGGCGGTGATCTGGCCAGAGTCGGCCGGAAATGGCGGGTCGTCGTCGGCGTGGCGGTCGTCGGGGGTGGGTAGAGTTAGGGTTTTGCACTTAGGTCCTTAGGAATTTAGGATTTACAAATAGGTCCTATCAGTGTCTAATTGCAATTAATAATTTGCATAGTTAAAAAGAAACAAATTATAATTTGCATATTTTTATAATAACAATTTAATAAATTGCATTATGATATAAAAACAATTCTAATAATTACAAAATGATATTAAAACATTCAAATAAATTGCAAAATGCTATTTTTGTATTTAAAATTCATTAAAAATTCATTTAAAAATTCTAGAAAAATTCCTAAAAATTTTAATAATTATTTTAAGGCTAAAATTGACACTAAAAATTAATAAACACTAATTAAATAAAATTTTGAAAAACAGGGGCTTACATTAGGGTAGAGCACCACTTACACTCTGTCATGGAGAACTTCTAAAGGAGGTCGAGGGTATATTTAGTTTGGAAGAGGTGTAGAGAGTCCTGAGAATGGATTGCTTCGAAACAGAGAAAGAAGGACAAAAAGCCAAGGTCACTAAGCTTAAATAAATTCCCAAGGGTCGTGCAGGGCCGACCCTGAGTTCATGGGGGGTTCTAGACAAACTTTTAAAATGGGGCCCATATATAATATAAAAAAAATTAAACTAAAAGTAAATTTTAAAAAATGTTGCAGCTAAGAATTGAACCTACGACCTCTTGTGTACAAGTTTAACCTACTAACACTACACCACAATTGTTTTGTGATAAAGGAGTATCATGTTACATATTAGTTCTATGTTCGATACAAGATTACTTATATATATATATATATATATATATATATATTTTTTGGAATAAGGTAAAATTTTATTCCTCGCGAATCGCGGTATAGGTAATACGGTACAAAATCACACAGACTCCCCAATGACTCATGGGGTCAAAACGGATACATCAAAGTCAATATTGTGCAGAATCCCAATCGGAGGGGTAATCAGACCCTCGAAAAAGCGCCTGTTCCTCTCCCTCCAGACATGCCAGACAGTAGCAGAGAGTCGCAATCTAGCTTGTCTGGCCCATCCAGCAACCATACCCCTGCGATCCCTGATCCAGCTAAGGATCCCTCTAATATCTCTGACGCTGCCAGCACCTCCCAGATACCTCCTGCACTGCTCCGACCAAATATGCCAAGCGAGAGGGCACTCAAAAAATAGGTGGGTCATAGACTCGTCCACGTCTGAGCATAGAAGACACCTCGAGTCTGGAATGGGCACCCCAAACCTAATCAGTCTATCTCTCGTCATCAATCTCCCGAGCATCAATCTGTAAGAACAGAGCTGCATCTTCCGAGAAATCCCTTTTCCCCAGATGAAATCAATATCCTCTATCCTGTCATGCCGAGTCCTAACCAAGTCATAGCAACTCTTGAAACTGAACCTGCCAGGCCCCCCAGAAGAGGCATGGCCAACCCAGTTCCAAGTGTCCCGAGACTGGCTAGTATCAATAGAAATAGTCCGGATCTCCTCGCCAAGCTGAGCTGTGAAAGTGTAAAGCTCCGGTCTCCAAGCACCATCTCGAATGATCAGACTGCACTTCAGCCCTCTCGAGGCCTCTCTATCATGCAGCGGTCCCAAATACTCCAGTAGGGAACGATTGCCCAACCATGGGTCGAGCCAGAGATCAGTGGAGGAACCATCCCTCATGGATCGGCAGATAGCAGTCTGTAGTACGGGTCTACATTTAAGAATAGCCTTAAATGTGACCGAGAAATTATTATCAATCCTGCTCGTCCAGAAATTGGACCTCCTCAGGTATCTGCTCGCCATCCAGTCTGCCCAAAGTGACCCCCCGCCAATGAACTGCCACGCCATCTTCACCCTAGCAGCCTCCTTCATAGCTCGGAGAGATCTCAACCCCACTCCCCCTTCCTCCCGAGGCCGGCAAAGTTGAGTCCACGAAATCGCATGTATGCCCCCCCTCCAAAGAAAGTCTGCACACATGGACTCCACCTTCGTGATAGTAGCCACAGGGATCTGGATCGACTGCAGCCAGAACATAGCAATGCCAGCAATGACAGATCTCAGCAGCTCAATCCTGCCACCAAAAGATAGTCCTGCAGCCTGCCAGCCTTCCACCCTCTTCTTAGTGAACTCCACCAAACTCTGGCAATCCTGCTCCCTAGCATAATTCACCGTCAGTGGGACTCCCAGGTACTTCACCGGCAGCTCACCTTTCTCCACTCCCAGAACCAGAGCCCGCTCCTCCTTCTGAGGGCAACTAGAGCTGAAATAAACTCTACTTTTCTCTCTATTAAGCTTCAGCCCCGAGAGCCTCCCGAACTCCTCCATAATGTCAGATAGAGCCCTCATCCCTCCCATGGACGGTCGGAGAAGCACCAGTAGATCATCTGCATAAATCAAGTGCGAGACCACCGGATGGACAAGTCTAAATAGTGGAACAATCCGCCTGCTGTGCACTGCCAGGTCCATCAAGCACGTAAAATACTCCATCACCAGGGTGAACAGGTACGGGGACAATGGGTCGCCCTGCCGCAAGCCTCTGGAGCTGCTAAAGAATCCATACGGAGTGCCCTGTATAAGAACCGAGAAAGTGGGGGAGCAAATGCACTCCCTCACCCTCGCAACCCACCTCTCATCGAATCCCATGGCTAGCATAAGCTGGCAGAGAAAGTCCCTGTTAACAGTATCATACGCCTTTCTCAGATCCAACTTCACACAGGCCTTCATCCCCCCAGGCTTGTTGAACTCACGCACCATCTCATGAGCAAGAAGGCTGTGCTCAGCAATCGATCGACCCTTAATGAAGGCCGCCTGATTCCGAGATACCAATCCCTGCATAATCCCCTCCATCCTCCGACACATAAGATGAGTAATTATCTTATAAAGATAATTACAGCATGCAATCGGTCTGAAATCTGCCAGAGATGTCGCACCCTCCTTCTTCGGAACCAGGGTCAGGAAAGTATGATTAAGCTCCTTCAGAAGCTTTCCTGACAAGAAGAATTCCTGAACCGCCTCAAGAACTGGGAGCTTCAAAGCTCCCCAATGTCTCCGAAAGAACCCACTGGAGAAGCCATCTGGCCCTGGAGCTCTGTTGGGATCAGCCTTCATCACAATGTCCTCGATCTCCTCCATCCGAATCGGGGTCAAGAGACGCCTATTCCCATGCTGCGTCACCAACCTCTTAGGAATCAGAGGTGGGAACGTAGTGGGATAGTCCTCCTGATGATACAAGTCCCGATAAAACCTGACTGCTTCTCTCTGGATCTCCACCGGGTCCCCTACCAACTTGCCCTCGCCATCCAGAAGTCTGGGAATACTATTCCGGTGCTGTCGAGTCCGGATAACATCATAGAAGAACTTAGTACATCTGTCCCCATCCTTGAGCCATGAGCATTTCGCCCTCTGAGCCGCACTAATCTCCTCCTGGAGTCTCAAGGAATTGACTTCTGCACTAAGATCCTTCTCTCTGGCCGCCAGCTCCCCACACAAGATGTCAGCCTGTAGGGCCTCCTGAACCTCCCGAAGCTCAGCCTCCTTGTCTGCCAGGGAGGAACGCGGCTTCCGCTTCACCCAGTCCCGAATACCCCTCTTCACCTGCTTGAGCTTGTGGACCATGCGAAACTGAGCAGTGCCCTCCCGGGAGTCCAGCAGACCTCTCGCAACCACCTCCTCATAATCCGCCGAGAGGTACCAACTGTTGTTATATCTGAACGGTCTAGCTTTCCAGGTGGCTCTCTCCAATAAACCCACCCGAATAGGAGAGTGATCACTCGTCTCAGCCGCTAGCCCCTCCGCCACAGCATTAGGGTAATAGCGAAACCATTCGCTATTCCCCAAGGCTCTATCCAGCTGACATGCAACCCTGCTCTTGGACGCCTTGTTGTGCCAGGTCCAAATGTGCCCTGCTCTCTCCAGCCCCCTCAGCCCCGAGATGAGAAGGCACCTCTGAAAGTCATAAAGAATCGAGTCCTGGACCGGACGTCCCCCCACTTTTTCATGCCTATAAAGCAAGGCATTGAAGTCCCCCATAATAAGCAATGGAAGGTGTTGGGAATCCGCCATCTGGCCAAGCCGAGCAATATCCTCCTAGAGGGACTCACGACGCTTCCTGTCATTATGCCCATAGACAGCACCCAGGAGGAATCTAAAGCCACCTTTGTTCACTAGAAGTATACCAATGATCTGCTGAGTCTTCAGAACCAGGTCCCCATCCCAGCTATCTCTACTCCATCTAACCCAGATCCTCGCCATGTCGCAAATGTCCAGGTTATGAATGTGAGCCCAAGTCGCCGTGTTCCGCCGATCAAGCACTGCTTCCTTCCGGATCTTTGTTTCCAGCAGAATAGCAATATCACACTTCTCCCTTCTCAAAATCCCACTGATCTCCCTCCAACACCCAATAGAACACCCCCCTCTGATGTTCCAGGCGAGGACCGACATTAATTAACTAATGGGGGGTCCCCCTGAACACCATCAGAACAGGCACCCGAGGGAAGTGCCCCGTCCATAAGATCAATATCCTCTCCTATCGCTGCAGCCGGAGCCTCACCTCCTACCTCCAGACCCTTCCCTCCCACAGTGGGAGGGGCAAGGTGGGCCTGTATCCTGGATAGCGTCAGATCCCAAGTTGGGTTGACACAGGTGTCCTGCTCCAGGCCCTCCTGCTGAAGGACATCGTCACGCGGGGCCGGCGCATGCCGCTTCCTACTATACACCTGCTCCACCACCGGGGTAGCCCCACCAGCCTCCTGACTGCTACTAAGTAATCCCATGGATCTGGTCAACACACTCCTCTGTGGTTGAAATGGGACCACGGCACCCGTCATATTCGCCACCCGCTGTGGATCATCGGTCGCTGAGTCACCTGCCAAATCCATCATAATGTCCTCCTCCTGACTATCTGTAGCCCCACCTCCAGCATCATCTCCAGGAACCGGCCCCTGTGTAGCCGCCACCGACCTGACTACCGAGTCCGAGCTCCGTCTCCTCTGCGTGCACGCACTATCTACATGGCCAAAACACTCACATGAGGAACACATTGGGGGCACCCAGTCGTACTCCACCACCTGTGTCAGCACCTCCCCTGATGCTACCTCATACTCCAATAGGCTCGGAAGCTCCGACCCAGCCGTAATCTCCACAAAAATCCTGGCGTACATCAATCTCGTGCGGTAGGTGGTAGCCTCATCTGCCTTGATCGGCCTCCCAACCAAACTAGCCAACCTCATGAGAAGCGGAACACTCCAGTATTTCACTGGAAACTCGGGGAAACGAATCCATACAGGAATCGCGTTCAGAACCTCCTTCTCACACCGCAGGTCCGGAGTCCATTCCTTCAAGATGATCAGCCTCCCATCAAATGACCATGGTCCGCCCTGAGTGATCCTGATAACATCCTCAGCCAGCCCAAATTTCACAAAATAGAAACCATTTTCCCTTGAGAAGATCTCCATGCTTCATTTAGGCCGCCAAACCCTCTCCGCATATCCTCTGATTTGCCCGTAGAAGGGCTTGCTACCAAGCACATACATCACCAGAGTATTCTGCCAAAACTCCGTCACCTCCGCTATCTCCTCTGCTGGGAAAACAGCCCGAAAACCTCCACCAACCTTCTTTGGTGCCACGTACTCCATAGAGGACGCGGACTTCGCCGCCGTCGGTATGCACACCTCCTTCCATGATCGTGGTTGTTGCGGCACGACCCTGGAAGGCACCGTGGCAGGGTTCCCCTATTGTCCGCTACCTCCTCCAGCAACTCCTTTCCCTTTCTCGGCCGCCGACGCTTTCGGTCTCCAGGCAGTTCCACTACTCCTCAAGCCTCCCCCTAGCCGTCGGGGATCCCCATGACCACTCCCAATCTTGTTTCCTGTTCTCCCTGGAGTCACCCGACCCACCGATTGAGATGCCGGTAGCCTTCTCCCTGGTTGACGCCTTCTGGTCACCGTAGTCCACCCCTCGTCACCCGTTCCAGACCCGTTCCCAGATCCAGATCCAGATCCAGAACAGAACTCGAAGATCCTACCGGAGGCAAAACCACCTTCGGCCGCCCCCCGCCCCCCCCCCCCACCCGGGGGGGTCCCCCCTCTTCCCACCACCGACCCCCCCCCCCCCGCCTGGGGGGGTCCCACCGCCGTCCGCCGTCGACCCCCTCCCGCCTGGGGGGGTCCCGCCTCCGGTTGCAGCCGCCCCCCCCCCCCCCCCCCCGCCTGGGGGGGTCCCCCCCCTGTCCGCCACCGACCCCCCCCCCCGCCTGGGGGGGTCCCGTCCGCCTCAGTCGCCGACCCCCCCCCGCCCGGGGGGGTCCCACCTGCCGATCCACCCCCACCCGGGGGGGTGGGCTTCTTGGGTCGGTCGCCATGCCGCTTCCCCTTCACCCCATAGGGATCCGGGGGGCGGGGAGGAGGTGCAATCGCCTCCAATGTCGAAACCCTAGCAGAGCTCTTTTCTCTCATGTCTTTTTCTATATATTATATTGCAATATATATATATATATATATATATATATATATATATATATATATATATTATATATATATATATATATATATTTGGGCTCCCAAATTTTATGGGGTCCTGGGCGGTCGCCCTGGCCGCCCTGGGCCAGGGCCGGCCCTGGGGTCTTGATAAAGGATGTGAGGCAAGCATGAGTATTACCCGTTAGAATGATGTTATCACGTAGAGAAGCAGAAGTAGAATCACAGAGTAAGAACGGTAGATGAATAGAGAGTGACCTTACTTTGCATGAATCCAAACTGGAAAAAAAACTGTTGAGGCGCTGAAATCATCGAGGAGCTTGTTTGAGACCATATAAGACTTTCCGTAGAAGACATACATGATGAGAATGAGAGAAATCTGTGAAACCAGGCGATTGACTTATGTAGATTATTTTATCTAGGACGCCTTGAAGAAAGGCATTATTGACATCAAGTTGGCTATAGGCTATCCCACGGAGACAACAATGCTAAGCATAGTACGGACAATAGTTGGCTTGATTATCAGATTGAATGTCTCATTAAAATCAATGCTAGTATGCTGATGAAATTCTTTGGCAACTAGACAGACTTTGTGACGTTTAATGGACCCATCGGCACGTTGTTTGAGTTTGAAGGCACATTTGCAACCAACGACATGCAACTAAGAAGCAGAGGAACAAGGACCCAAATACCATTTTTCAGTAAAGTATTAAATCCAGAAGTCACGGACTGGCATCACTCAGAAATCTGAGCAGCCTGAGAGTAACATGTAGGTTATGTAGTAGCAGAGTGGGCATGAGCATGAGCCAGTAAGGCTCTGGGAATAGGATACTTGATTGTTCCATATGTACGGTTAAGAGGTTTGATGGACCATCTCGTTGTCGAGTTATCATAGATGTCTGAAGAAAGTGGCTGATTGAGGTTATGTACAGTGGAGGTGGGTTGTGGGGGAGGGGTAGTTGGTAGTTGACGTTTAGGGTGTTGAAAGTGGTATGGATAAGGTTCATAGAGATGTGGCACTGGTGTGGAAGAAGGTGTCTCTTTGGAGTAGGATGAGGATATAGGAGATAGGGCTCGAGATATAACTGGAACATATATCCAGATGGATTGAGGGGGGGGGGGGGGCAGAGAATGGAAAGAATTGTTCGTCAAAGCGAATATTGCAGAAAATGTTGATGCATCCAGTTCTTCTATCCAGACAACGGTATCCCTTGTGTTGCAAACTGTAATCTAGAAACACATATTCAATAGTTCTTGGCAACTTGTTAGTGAAATAGGCACCTAAATGCGGGTAACAGGCACACCCAAAGACTCGAAGAACATAGTAGGAGGAAGACTTATCATAAAGACGAGAGAATGGTAAAGACCAATTGAGGATGTGAGAAGGAAGACAATTAATAAGATGGACAACAGTAGATACAACTTCAGGCTAGTGGCATGGAGGAACATGATTAGAGATGAGAAGAGTATATGTCATTTCGGAAATATGGTGATGTTTGGTTCTATAAGAGCATTTTGTTCGGATATAGGGACATAAGAGACGACGATGAATACCAAGATCTTTGAATAGAACATCATCGTATTCATTGCTATCGTCACTTTGAAACTGTTTGACATTAGTGAAAAATTGAGTGCAGATATAAGTGACGAAGTTCTGGAAATGTGTAATTATTCATATTTGTGTTTCATAAAGTAAAGCCATAAATAGCGCATATAATTGTCAGTAAATAACACATAATATTTGTAGCCTAAAACAAAAAGAACATAGGATTGCCAAATCTCAAAATGTACTAAATGAAAGGGAGAAGCACTTTTTATTTCATTTGATAAGGGAAAGGGAAGATATGTGGATTTGCCTAATGCACACCTTTGACAGAAGGAAGAACTATTCTTGAAGGAGGATGACAAATATTTATTAGATCCTAGATAAGAGACGACTTCGATAGACGGATGACCAAGCCCTTGATGCTACAAGGACGAGGAGTTGTGTGAAGCGGAGAGTGCCTGAAACTTTAGATGGAAAGGTAGAAATTTTGTAGAGACAATCTTTACATAGGCCTTGATAAAGAAGAGACCCCCTAGTTAGATCAAAAATGTAAAAGTAATAGGCATCAAAGGCACAAAGAATTTTGTTATCGTGACAGAATTTAGCAATAGATAATAAGTTCTTGCGCATAGAGGGAACACCATAAATATTATCGAGGAGGAAGGAAGAGGAATCTAAAGAGAGTGTCGTGTTACCCATATAGGTGATAGGAAGATGATCACCATTGCCAAGTGAACAGTGTCGGTCACGGTAGGGAGTTTGATGCTGGAGAGGAGAAGGATTGCAGCTGAAATTGAATAGAGGCACCTGTGTTAGGGTACTAACTGGAGTCATAGGCATGATTGTAGCTGGAAGTGGAGTAGTGCAGAGGTGGAGCAATCTGAAGTCCGACAAAAACAGAGGGAGAGGCCGGGCCCTGAAGAATGCCGAGGAGCACTGAACTTGGAGCAGTTGTGAGCGGAATAGCTAAATCCAAAACAAAGTTGACATTGGGTCAGAGATGATGATGGAGGCTTAGGTCCAAGGAGACTAGCATTGTGGTGGCAGTTATTGTGTCAAGAACGTCCACTATTCTTGCGTCCCTTGGGATAATAAGAGGTCCGAGGAGCATAACCGGTAGAAGATGGTTATTCGGTAATGGTAGACATGATAAGATTTAGGTTTTAAGAGAGATTTAGGGTTAGGGTTGGTAAGAAGGGAAGAAGTTAGGGTAGAGGAGTTTTCCGGAAGGAAGAGGAGAGGAGAGATCTGGTGGGGAGATACCATGTTAGTTGATAACTTTTTTTGTGTATTCTTCTCCAACTAGAGGCCTCAATATATAAGGAATTAAAAGGAATGAAAGATTATAAAAGGATTCCTAAAATTACTCCTACCAAATCTGACTACATCAAATCAAATCTTGACATATTCTGCACAACTATATATAGCATGAAATAATTATTTAAAATTGTAAGAAATCACAAAGGTTTAACACATTCTGCCCTCCTCCGTGAACTGTGTCCTGAATATGAGCCCGGTTACGTGTTGAAATCTATTGCCTCCAAACACTGCCTCCATCAACTCGTCATCATTAAGAATGTGTACCACTTTGTCTATGGCTTCTTTGCTATGATGATATCTTCATCTTCTGTCTTCTGTGTACAAGTCAACATGAAGGGTGTCAAAAAATCATATCAAACATGTAGAAGACATGCCCTTTGATACTGACACCATTTTTTTCTCTGACCCAGGCTTTAAGTAGTGCATCACGATTTTGGGTCTTCTCGGTATTTGATTAAACACTACTTTACAAATATCCTTCACTAACTCTTTGTACGAGTACTTCTTTCGTTTAACTCCAAAGATTACATACTTTTTCTTTCTTATAATTGATGGTGATTTTATAAAAAGTGTCTCAATCCATGCCTGCAAATTCCATAATTGAATAGTGTTATTCAAACAATTCAAGAATACAATACAACAACAACAAAGCCTTTATCCCATAATTTTGGCATTGGCTGTTAATTGAAGAATCCAATTGGAAGCAACAATTAGACTTTTCAAAAAACTATACTAGTATCGACTAAATATATGAATTAGCATGAATCTTTTTTATTCCATTCGGCTCTGATAACGATTGTGTCCTTTGTAAATTTAACAAATAAATCTAAGATTAATAAATAAATAAACCTAAACACAACTCTAAACAACCCAAGATACGAAACCCTAGGTTGATGAAAGATGCCAAATACAGGGGAAAAAAACTTCAGAACAAAACTAGACAAAACTCTTAAGTTGTTAAAACTGTTGAATAATGAAGTAACTTTCAAAAATAAACAAGACAAAACCCTAAGCAACCCAATTTATGCAAATCGCACAACAATACCGAACAAACGTAACACCAAGCATATAATATGTCAGAAAATAAGATGATGAAATAATTGCAAAAAATATTCAAACTCCAATTAAGAACTTTTTTCAAGAGTTATTGTGTTGCTACAAGAGATGTAAAACCACAAGTCACTTTCTATGACCTTGAGAAGAAAGAAAAAGCCCGAGAAAACCTTACATTAGTTGAACCCTACTGTTAAGGACAAACGAGTAATTTTGCAATTAGGCTGTGTTTGATTGGGCTTTTTTTCCATGGAAAATATTTCCATCACAAATTTTCCACCAATTGTAGTGTTTCATAGCTTATATTCTCCATGGAATTATTTTCCAAAAAACTATCATTTTTCATATTTTCTTCTAAAATGGTGGAACATGAAACTTGTCCCACCCATAGAAAAATATCATTTTCCATGGAAAATAACTATTTTTGTGGAAAATAATGACAATCAAACACCCAAATTAAGTTTTCCATGGAAAAAATTTAAAATTTCATGGAATTTTTTTCCTAGAAAATAATTCCATGGAATTAATTTCTTTTCCACATATTTTCCACCTTGCAATCAAACGCACCCTTAGTGTTAAATTTTCAAACAGAATATTTTCTTATGGGAGTAAGTCATATCATAAGGAAGGTGTAGGTCATGGTCATGTAAGTTAATTCCCCCACCCCCACCCCGAACCCCCTACCCCCCACCACCACACACACACACATCCCAACCAACCAAAAAGAAAACATTCGGGATCCGCCCCTGCAACGTGAGTATGTGAGTTCTAGCTATTAACCACAATAGTTTTATATGGGACAATTATGTATACGATTTATCTATGGATCCCATTTCATGCTATTTATTATTGTTAACTGCCACTACACTGAAAATTCAGAGTTATGGTGAGGGCAAGGGTTACATATTTAAGTTATTCTAGCACACCCCCACAGGTTGAATGCCTGGTGAGAGGGGATGGCTAACTATTTTAATTATTCTAACAACTATATTTTCTTCTATGTTGCCTTGTAATTGTTTTGTAGGGTCTGGTATACTAGGATAATGTGGTAATTGAAATATTATTCACTATGATAGCATGCAACTGATTTAAATTATTTTCCAGCAATTCTGCGCAATGAAGTTGAATGGTTTGATAAAGAAGAGAATGGTGCAGACAACTTATCTATGCGCTTGGCAAATGATGCAACATTTGTTCGTGCTACTTTTAGCAACCGAGTGTCTATTTTTGTGCAGGATTCTGCTGCAGTAGCTGTGACTCTTCTTATTGGTTTGTTGTTAGAATGGAAAGTGGCACTTGTTGCTTTGTCCATCGTACCGTTGCTTACACTTTCTGCTATTGCGCAGGTTAGAATTCTTTCCATAAACATGCATTTTTTTATCTGTTGAGCACCAAGATTGCTTCATAATTGATTTCTTGTACTGGTTGATGATGATGATCATCATCATTCAAGACTTCTCCCACTAAAATGGGGTCGGCTATGGAGGATAAGCAAGCTCCATAAAAAATTGATAAAGCCTGTATGACCGGTTATCGACTTGACGTCAGTCCTCTGTGTTGTGTCAAATTCCTAGCTAGTGCACGAGAAGGTCGTGCCATAAAACCTAGCCGGTTAGTTCGCATGGAGGTAAAACTACTTTTTGCATATGCAAGTTATGCTCATGCAATCAATGAGCATCTTCCAAGTTCCCCTAAACTATAAAGAGTTTAGATAAAAATGTAAGATGATGCAATTTTCTATAGGGACAATTTTTTTATAGGGAATTACATTGATATGTTAAAGAAATTATTAAGTTCATGAAGTGGATGGCGGTATTGTGCCATAGAGATTAATGCAATTTCCTATAGCAAATTGTATGATCTTATCACTTTGTCTAGACTCTTTATAGTCTACGGGAACTTGGAGAGTGCTCCTTGGTTGCATGAGCTTAAACTGCAATCCAAAAAGGTTTGTCTACCTAGTACCTACTTGCCAACTGGCCACCTAGATTTTATAACATTGCCCTCTCATGGAATTTGGCACCAACATAGAGGTTGATGTCAGGTCGACAGTCGGTCATAAAACTTTGTCAAATCTTGTATGAAGCTTTTTTTTTGCTCCATAGTTGATCTCATTTTGATAGGAGAATGCTTGGATGATGGTCATGATGATGATGAAGTGGATGGCGGTAGCATGGGTTTTAGTTTCCCTATCCTAATTTATGTGGAATTTTTTGCAAAACGCCACAACATTTTCTTTCATGTCTATCCTCTGAGTGGCTTTTCTTTTTACTAGTTATCTGTTTGGTATTGCTTGAAGACATGATTTTACAACTTAAAAGGCCCTTTACGAAATTTTTCGCTTGGTGACTAGTTTCACAATAAAGTTGTTTGGGAAGATCAAAGAAAGAAGTGTGTGAGAGTCTGCTCGAAATTTCTGAAAAAAAATGATCTTACAACTTAAAAGAGTCCTTTTAAAGGTTGGAATTTTGTAATTGGTTTTTAAAGTATAAAAACTCTTTTAGTATAGTCTCTTAATCCCTAAGCCCCTGCATGACATGTGGGGACCTACACTCTTGGGAAAATTATTACTCTTTAAAAAAGAACTCTCCCATGCAGGTATCAAAAGTATAGGAAGTTGTCTTTTTAATATTGATTTATTGTAGCAATCACAGTTAACATTTAAGTTTTTGTACTTTTGGAGTTCCCCTTTGAGTTTAGGATTACCAAACTTGCCCAAGTTACCTAAGCAATCACTATAAAATCCGTGGGTGGTCATCCAACATGGTGATCCACAATGTTCGCCATGATCTGTATGGACTAAAATGTGCAGGGATAAAAAAATCTTTTAGGTTTGGACATTTCTAACCCTTGCAATCTTCACATTAATAGTTTCCAGTTAATAGAAAAAGTGGAACTACTTGTTCCATGATAGAACCCCTTCTCATCTAACCAAGAATTGGTGGAGATTGATCATATGAAGCTATGGAGCTAACTTCAAGAAAAACAAGAATTGGAGAAGAAGAAGAACAAAGAGAAAAAATGTAACTATAACTACTTCTATTGGAATAAAGTGGTAACTATTACAAGACAATTAACAATGAGAATTATAATTGCACACCTCTCTCTTCTCTCTTCTTATACTTTTTTTCTTACAAGAATGTGTAACATATACTAACTGTCTAACTAACCAATTGTGTCTCTAACTAAACCAACTGTGCCTTAGCCTCACTTGGTCCTGCTCGAAGAATGGGTTTCTAATTTGACCTTGTCCCAAGGTCAAAGAAGGAATAATTTTGATCCCTGGATCCCATATGGTTATCACCAACTCCTCTGCATTCTTATGGTGACTTGACTGTTTGTAAAGCCACCTGCAGTCTAGATTTGATCCATCTGTCAGGAAGATTCCATGATCTTACCCACAGGAAAATGACAGCTCTTTTGATTCTTGAAAGATATTTTCATACTTCTTGTCCAAAACCTGACTTTGTGCAACTCTTATCCCTGTTGTATACAGCTCTAACATTAAAGCTTTAAGGGCCTTATCAATCTTCCCTCCCATTTTATCAGCATCAGCATTGTTAGTTCCATTTAGGACACTGTTGTGCACATTTTCATCACATGAGGCACCTTGAATACTCGTGTTAGTAACTAATGTCATTTGACCATCAGGCGTGCAGCAGTTGTCGCAATGATTTCCTTGTTCTGCTATACATGCCACATTTTTGTCTTCAATAAATGTTGTTTCAATAACTCCTTGGTCCAATCCATGGTGTGCTTCTTAAAGAATAGAAAAACAAGTTTTACTCTCATTAAGGCTTCCTCATACATCCATAACAATATTGGACTATTGGAATCCCAATGTTGTCCCCAAGATGGATTTTTCCATGCCGAATTTGGAGACCAATTTGTTGTCCAACCTCGACTTTGCGGTTGAAACTCCCTCTCTATGTTAATTTCATCCATTTTCCATAAATCTTGAGGATTAAAGATCGACTCTCTCCAAATTGAGAATAATAGGATTGATAGAAAGAATAGGGATTTTGGAAACCCATGGATTGAGGATAAGGGTTTTGTTGTGGGTTTTTATATGGAACTTGGTGAGGGTTTGGGAAGGACTGTGGTAGTTGCCAATATACAGTCATGGGTGGAGACATAATAAGAATGCTAGGTATTTATTGAGAATGGGTTTGGAAAGGTCCTCCCATGGTTGGGGTATACTGTCATACTGTGGTGCTTGTGGTGGTGTGGCCATGTCAAGAACACTAGAAATATACTGCGAATAGATTGGGGAAGGTGCTGCCATGGTGTGTGTACTGAGGAACTTCAAATTCTCTTCTTGATCTAACCAACTCTTCTAGTAACCGATCAAATTTGTGGTTCAAGTGATGGATTGTACCTTCCAATGCTAGCATCCTTCCATTTGCATCCGACTGGTATTGATCCTCTAGAAATCCACCTCTGGAGCCATGGCGGCTCGAGCTTTGATCTTCACATGCTTCAAGAATTGGATCGAACAACTCTGATGATACCAAATTGATAGAACCCATTCTTATTTGACCACCGATTGGTGGGGATCGATCATATGAAGCTATGGAGCCAACTTCAAGAACAACAAGAATTGGAGAAGAAGAAGAACAAAGAGAAAAATTGTAACTATAACTACTTCTATTGGAATAAAGTAGTAAACATTACAAGACAATTGACAATGACAATTACAATTGCACACCTCTCTCTTGTCTCTCTTCTTACTTATACTTTTCTTCTTACAAGAATGCGTAACAAATACTAACGGCCTAACTAACCAACTGTGCCTTGGCCTCGCTTGGTCCTGCTGGAAGAATGGGTTTGTATCAATCCATGGATTATAAATCTTCACATCACGTCATGTTAATCCATACACGTTTTCTAGAACATGGCTCATGTGGGCACGAGAGTTGTGTTTGACATCAGGTGTACTTGTGTTGGCTAGGGTATGTTAAAAATGAGCCGTCTAAGCCGTATGTATATCATCAACCATTTAATTTAAAAAATTACAATTTTTAACTTTTTTTTTTCCTTCCGCATAACCGAATATCCTCTCTTTTATTCACATATGTACATAACAAATTATAGTTAAATTTAAATTAAATTTCTATAAATCTTAATTAAAATATAAATATCTATAACAAATCTTAATTTAAATTTAAATATTTAAATTATATTTTGATAAGATTAAAAAGAAGAAAAAAAATTTACATGCAACGCACGTACTTTCACACACACACTCTCTCTCTTTCTGTATATATATATATATATATATATATATATAACTGCTTGTGGTGAGGCACATCCTCCCAAGAGGTTGCAGGTTCGAGCAACTGGAGAAGCACATTTTATTCCATGTGGAGGAATAAATGTGAGTGCGGGCCGGATGCGGGGCACATCCTCCCAAGAGGTTGCAGGTTCGAGCAACGGGAGAAGCACATTTTATTCCATGTGGAGGAATAAATGTGAGTGCGGGCCGGATGCGGGTACGGGCCTTCGGGCCGAGTTTGTAAGCCTTCGGGCCAGGAGTCTGTAACATAATTACATGTTCCAAAAAAAAACCGCTTGTGGGACATAAACGCCCTTTTAAAGGGTGTTTCTCATGTAAACCGGATTAGCAAAGTTTATTAAGGGGACTAGGAAGAGTTAAGGGGTTTCGGGTTAGGTGTTAATGCAACCACTATGAAATCACTGGAAACGCGCTTTAATAGGGCATTTTTTGTCTTAGTAATTTTGGAAAGTTCATTGCTATGAAAACAATTACAGTAAAGTATAATGTTGTATATACAATTTTCTATAAAACTTCACTTCTCTATTCCATTCAAAGTGTTTTCTATGAGCTACACTTTCAAATTTAGCCTATACTACTCTTAGCCCAGCCAGTACAGTTTCTGTTTAATCTAGAGTTTGGTTGTGAAAAGTTGTATCGGAGGCTAATTTCAGAAAACGTTCCAGTTTTCAAATCGTTTTCTAGAGTCGGTCGTGCACTCGTCGCCAAGCACGGTATTGTTGAAGTTGGTCGTGCACTTGTCCCTAAGCACGGTGTTGTAAGAGTTGCAAGCACTCAGTTAAAGCTTGTGCCATAGTGGATTAACATCGAGCAGGAGTACTCGAGACTAGATTAGTCCTCCACGAGGGAAACCAGTATATATCGCTGTATCACTGAGTTTGATCTTCTTAACTCTTACTTTACTGCAGTTCATTTATTATTATATCATTTGCTCTTACTTGCCATAGTACATAAATTTTAATTGGTGATATTTATTCTGTTGCATACGCACACACTCTATTTACCCCCCCTCTAGAGGTGCTCAACGATCCTACAATTGGTAGCAGAGCATATATATATATATATATATATATATATATATATATATATATATATATATATATATATATATATATATATAGCAGTCGTTAAATCTATATTCAACGGTGAAGGACAATCCACAAATAGACCCCCACTATTTGATGAAACGAATTATACTTTTTGGAAAACACGGATGAATTTCTTTCTTAAGTCACTGGACTTCGATCTTTGGTCGATAGTTATAGACAGTTACAAGAAACCGCCTAGAACAGTGATTGATAGTGTATTATTAGACAAGTCCCATGACGAATACACTGAGCATAAGAAGACACAGGCTAGTCTAGATGCACGAGCCATCAATGCACTATTCTGTGCAATTGTTCGAAACTGCATTATGTATACTAGTAAATGCACGTGCTTTGCACGTATAATAATGTATAATAAGAATATTATCAAATTATAGTCAAATATCTCTTCTAACTCATATGGTTAAGGTGTGAGGTGCTCTTCTTGTTTGGTTGAGTTCGATTCTCCATGTTGAATAAATTTAAACTTTTTTCAACAATTTTTTACATAATTTAAATTTTTTTAAATAAAATGGACCATGATATACATACGGCTTAGACGGCTCACTTTTGAGCCGTTTTGAAGCCTATATATATATATATATATATATATTTGGAATAAGGGTAAATTTTATTTCACGCAAATCACGATATCGGTATTACAATACACTATTCTCACATCTCTCTCCCCAGTTAAGGGGCCATTACAGATACATCGAATTCTATATTATGAAGAATTCCTACTGGTGGAGAAGCCAGTCCCTCAAAGATACGCCTGTTGCGCTCCCTCCAGACATGCCAAACTGATGCTGCCAGTCTAACTCTAGCCATCTTAGCCCAACTAGGGGCCATACCTCGGCGGTCTCTGATCCAGCTGAGGATCCCCCGGATATCTCTGGCACTGCCAACTCCACCCAGCGATCGCATGCACTGCTCCTCCCAGATGTGCCAAGTCCACGGACACTCAAAGAATAGGTGGCCCATAGACTTCGCGTCACCCGTGCAGAGAACACACTTCGGGTCTGGAATCTGCATCCCAAACCTGATCAGTCTGTCCCGAGTCATCAACCTGCCAAGAAGGAGTCTGTATGAACAAAGCTGTATTTTGCGAGCTATCCCCTTCGCCCAGATAAAGTCATACTCCGCAATCCTGTCATGTGGGGTCCGAACCAGATTATAGCAACTCTTAAAACTGAAAATCCCAGACCCTCCACCCGAACCAGGATCAACCCAACTCCAGGAGTCCTCAATCAGGCTAGTATCGATAGTGATCCGACGAATCTCCTCCCCAAACTGAGCCGTGTATGGATACTCCTCAGGTCTCCAGCTCCCATCTCTGATAATCCGACTACATTTCACTCTCCTGCTCGCCTCTCTGTCCATCTGAGCCCCCAAGATCTCCAGAAGGGAGCCATTTCCCATCCACGGGTCCAGCCAGAGATCAGTATTCGCCCCATCTCGCATAATCCTGCATATAGTGGACTGAAGGATCGGTCTGCACCTAAGTATAGCCTTAAATGAGACCGAGAAATTGTTATCAATCCTACAAGACCAGAAATTCTTTCGCCGCACATATCTGCTAGCCAGCCACTCTGCCCAAAGGGACCCTCCCTTGATGAACCGCCACGCCATCCGCACCCCAGATGCCTCCCTAACCGTCCGAAGAGGTCGCAACCCCACTCCTCCTTCCTCCCGGGTCCGGCAGAGTTGCTCCCAAGCAATCGCATGTATACCTCCCCTCCAGATGAAATTGGCACAAATGGACTCCACCTTCCTTATGGTAGCTACTGGAATCTGAATCGACTGCAACCAGAACATAGCGATGCCAGAGATAACAGACCGCACCAGCTCAATACGGCCACCAAAGGACAGACCAGCTGCCTGCCAGCCTTCCACTCTCCTTTGGGCAAAATCCACCAGGCTGAGACAATCCTGATCCCTGGCATAATTGACCGTCAACGGGAACCCCAGATATTTCACCGGTAACTCTCCTTTTCCACTTTTAGAGCAAGGGTCCGTTCCTCCTTGAGTGTGCACAGAGAGTTGAAATAGATCCTACTCTTCTCCCGATTCAACTGCAAGCCGGACAACCGCCCAAACTCCTCCATAATATCTGAAAGTGCCCTCAACCCCCTCATAGATGGAAGCAGGAATACCAAGAGGTTGTCAGCATATATCAAGTGAGACACCACCGGCTTGACCTGCATGTAAAGAGGAACAATCTTCCTACTATGCACCCCCAGGTCCATCATACAAGTGAAGTACTCCATCACCAGAGTGAACAGGTACGGAGAAAGAGTATCCCCCTGCCGTAGTCCCCTGTTGCTCGAGAAGCATCCATATGGAGTATCCTGAATGAGGATCGAAAATGTGGGAGAGCATATGCACTCCCTCACTCTCGCCACCCATCTCTCATCAAATCCCATAGCAAGCATAAGGTGGCAGAGGAAGTCCCTGTTGACCGTGTCATAGGCTTTGCGCAAATCCAGCTTCACACAAGCCTTCATCCCCCCCGGCTTGTTAAAGTCCCTCACCATCTCATGTGCAAGAAGACTATGCTCAGCAATCGAGCGCCCCTTGATGAAAGCCGCTTGATTCCGAGACACCAAGTCCTGCATAATCCCCTCCATACGCCGACACATGAAGTGAGTAATTATCTTGTAAAGATAATTACAGCACGCAATAGGCCGGAAGTCGGCGAGGGAGGTAGCACCCTCCTTCTTCGGGACCAAGGTCAAGAAAGTGTGATTCAGCTCCTTCAACAACTTCCCTTCCAAGCAAAACTCCTGCACCGCCTCCAGCACTGGGATCTTAAGCACACCCTAATGACGCCTAAAGAATCCACAAGAGAAGCCGTCTGGCCCCGGAGCCTTATTAGGATCAGCTTTTATCACAATATCCTCCACCTCCTCCAATCTCACAGGTGCCAACAGCAAACTATTTTCATGATGTGTCACCAGCCTCTTCGTGACAAGACCGAAAAACGTGGTGGGATACTCAGTTTGCTGATATAAGTCAGTATAGAACATGACTGCCTCCTCCTGAATCTCCACCGGGTCGCCAACAAGCCTGCCCTCGCCATTAAGCAGCCTGGGGATGCTGTTCCGGTGCTGTCTGGCACGGATCACATCATAGAAGAACTTGGTGCACCGATCCCCATCCTTGAGCTATGAACACTTGGCCCTCTGGGCCGCACTAATCTCCTGCTGAAGTCTCATGATGTTGACCTCCGCAATCAGGTCCCGCTCCCTAGCCGCCAACTCGCCGCTCAGGATGTCAGCCTGCAAAGCTTCCTGAACCTCACGCAGCTCAGCCTCCTTGTCCTCCAGGGAAGACCGTGGCATCTTCTTCACCCAATCCCGAATAGCTCTCTTGACCTGTTTGAGTTTGTGAGCCATACGAAACTGAGCCGTGCCCTCCCAAGTATACCGCAGCCCTCCCAAAACAGCCTCCTCATATCCCGCAGAGAGATACCAGCCATTGTTATACCTGAATGGTCGAGCCTTCCAAGAGGGCCTCTCAGAGAGACCCACCCGGATAGGGGAGTGATCGCTGGTCCCTGCCGCTAGCCCTTCCGCCATGGAATTCGGGAAGTAGCGAAACCATTCGCTGTTTCCCAAAGTCCGATCCAGCTGACAGGCAATTCTGTTGTAGACCGCCTTATTGTGCCAGGTCCAGATGTGTCCAGCTCTCTCCAGACCCCTCAGCCCAGACAAGAGGAGACACCTCTGGAAGTCGTATAAGATCGAATCCTGCACTGGACGACCTCCTACCTTCTCTTGACGATGCAGCATGGCATTGAAGTCTCCCATAAGTAGCAGGGGAAGATGCAGGTGCTCCGCCATATGACCTACTCGCACGATGTCCGCCCACAAGGACTCCCTAAGCCGCCTATCATTATGCCCATAAACTGCGCCAAGAATAAAGTGGAATCCTCCCTTGTTAACAAAGGAGATGCCAATAAGTTGCTCTATCATCAGAACCTGATCCCCCTCCCAACTATCTTTGTTCCAGCGAACCCAGATCCTAGCCATATCACAAAGATCCAGGTTGTGGATATGAGCCCAGTTCGCAGGCGTCCTGCGAGATAACATAGTCTCCCCTCTAATCTTCGTCTCGAGAAGAACAGTAATGTCACTCTTCTCCCTCTTCAGAACTCCACTAATCTTCCTCCATCTCCCAATGGAACACCCACCCCGAATGTTCCAGGCAAGGACCGACATTAATTACTTAATGTGAGGGCCCCCTGGACTCCATCTGGACTGACACCCGAGGGAAGTGTCTCGTTCGTCCGATCTATATCCTCCTCCATCCCCGTCCCCGAGGAATGTGCAAGATGAGCCTGAATCCTGGAGAGAGTCAAGGTCCAGTCAGGGTTGGCCACTGTCTGATCATCAAGCCCCCCTGGCTGGTGCTCCTCTTCCCGTGGGGACGGGGCATGTCTTTTCCTGCTATAGACCTTTTCCACCATGGATGTCTCCATCTCATCCTGTCTACTATCCAGGGAACTCATACCCCTGGTCACCATACTCCTCTGGGGCCTGAACGGGACTATCGCGCCCTGGGAACCCTCCTGTCTCTGCGGGGTGTCAGTCATGGACCTCCTGGCCTCCTCCATCAGGGAGATCTCCATCGGCCTGACTGTCTCCGCCACTCCTGCATTGGGACTGGGTGCCACCTCTGGCTCCACCACCTCCATCTGCGCTACCGAGGTCCTTGCTGTCTCCGTCCCTCTAGTCCGGCAAGCACTAGAAGAGTGACCAAAACACGCACAGAAGGAACACATTGGGGGAACCCAATCATACTCCACAGCCTGAGTCAACACCTCCCCGGATGCCACCTGATACTCGAGAATACTCGGAAGCTCCGTCCCGGCCTTTATCTCCACAAATATTCTAGCGTACATCAGTCTGGTACGGAAAGCCGTAGCCTCATCCGCCTTGATCGGCTTACCGACTAAGCTAGCTAATCGCATAAGCAAAGGGATGCTCCAGTATTTCACCGAGAACTCAGGGAAGCGAATCCATACGGAAATCGCGTTCAACACTTCCTTCTCACATCTCAGCTCCGGAGTCCACTCCTTCAGGATAATAAGCCGTCCATCAAAGGACCAGGGCCCCCCTTGAATAATCCTGGACACATCTTCCTCCAAACCGAATTTCACATAGTAAAACCCATTGTCACGAGAGAAGAACTCCATACTCCCCTTGGGCCGCCACACCCTCTCTGCATAACCCCGTATCTGCCCATAGAACGGTTTACTCCCCAACACATACATCACCAGCGTGTTCTTCCAGAAGTCCGTGACCTCCGCTATCTCTTCCGTCGGAAAGTATGCACGAAGTCCTCCTCCAACCTGCATCGGTGGCACATACTCCATCGACACCGGACTCTTGTTTCCACCCGACATACACACATCATTCCAGGATTTGGGACAAGGTCCGTCTGTGCCCGTCCGGGGAGTAGCAGACGGAGGCCTCTGACTCCCAACATCTCCAGCAATACTCTTTCCTTTCTCCGCCGCAGTCGCCTTTGGCCGCCATCCAGCCGCAGAGTGTCCCGGACCTCCTCCCTGTCGTCGTGTGGTACCTAGGCCGATGGTAGACCTACCCCCGCTCCTTCCATGGCCCGTCCGACTCATACCCTGAGTTTGAGCCCCTCTTCCCCCTCCCGGACGTCGTCTCACCACCATCGTCCAACCATCATCATCAATCCAGCCATCCCTAGACCCGGATCCCGATCCGAATTCGAAAATAGGCGTATTCGACCCAGAACCCGCCATCGCCGGAGACGTTTGTCTTCGGGCCGCCGCTGCCGTCGCCCTGTCCCCCGCCACCGCCTGGGAGGGGTCGCCCCCCCCCCCCCCCGGCCGTCACCGGCCCCTCCCGCTGAGTCTGCTGTCCGCCTCCAGCCCCCCCCCCCGCCCGGGGGGCCGCCACCACCGCCTGCCAAGAAGGGCCGCCCGCCCCCAACCGTCCTTGCCGGCTTCCTCCTCCCCTCCGCGCGCGGGTCCGGCGAGCGGGGAGGGGGCGGCAAGGTCGCGTGCGGCTGAGCCCTAATCGCGTGGGTCGGCATCAGTCAGAGTCTTATATATATATAACAGTCGGTATGTGAAGCGGGGCAACTTCTAGACCTGCTCCCTCAACAACAATCAATCTGTCACATTCAAGCATATTCTGCGCCATAGAGTTGTACTCAACTCATCCATCCGGAGGACTATGAGAGATGAAGCGAGGACTGACCTCTGGCGAGATCCATGGTTAGAGCGTCGATCTCTGATAGATACTGGACGAACGGTCTCACAGGGAGGCTGGTAGGGGGTTGACTTGCCAGCATATTATCAGAAATGGAGAGTAGATACCGGAGATCTACCGTCATACTATGGAGCTTGGAGAGGCTATTCGAGCGGTTGATATCGATCTGAGTCGGCCGACAGATAGCTGGACCTGGGGAGTTCCGGTTCAATAGTTGCTACAACCTTGTGCGTCGTACTTCCCCTACTAATGCGGACTATCAGGGGCGGATCCAGAAATGTATACTGGGATGGGCTAGAGTAAGTTGGGGTGGGCTACATGTAAGCAAACTTTCATAAAAAAATCAAAAAAAAATCTATATGGAAAAAACAAGTAAAAAAAAAATTTGGGGTGGGCTCTAGCCCACCCCACCCCCTACCTAAATCCGCCCCTGCGGACTATGACTTCATCTGGTGCAAGGGTCTGGCCCGTAAGATGCAATTGTGTGTCTGTCGGTTGCTGCTAGGTCGTCTGCTGACGAGGGACAGACTCATCTCCTTTGGGATCCAAGTTCCCAACCCGAAGTGTGTACTGTGTAAAGTGGACAATGAATCTATGAGACACTTGTTCTTTGAGTATGAGGTGTCCTGGTATATCTGGACTGAGCAGTGCCGCAGTGCACTGGGAGGATGTGACACAGGCAGAGAGATAGGAGGCATCATCACTGGGATCCGAGACCGCAGAGGGAGGGGGCAGGTTTGGTTCAAGACAGCCAGATTACAGCTTGCAGCCTCCGTCTGGCATGTCTGGAGGGAACGAAACTGACGCATTTTCGAGAGGCTAACCACCCCTCCTATAGGCATTCTTCATAATAGAGAATTTGATGTAACTGCTATGGCACCCTGAATGGGTGGGAGACTATCCTCGATTGTATGTTTGTTGAGTTGATTTTGGAATAATATTTATCCTTTTTCCATAGATATATATATATATATATATATATATATATATATATATATATATATATATATTCCAAAATTCTAAAAATAGATTATGAAACGAAAGAAAAACTAACCTAAAAAAATCTAAAAACGCTAACCAAAACCTTAACACTATCCCTAACCAAAACCCAAACCCTACCAAAAATATATTATCAGGAAAAAAAAACCTAAAAAAGGAATGAAACGACAAATGGGAAATATTTATATTTGTATTAATCACAAATTAATATATACAAATAAATATATTAATATAAATAATAACAAATAATATAAAAATTAATATAGATGATAACATACTAATATATTAGTATACAAATAAATATATACAACAAAAATAAATATATACAAATTAACATATTCAAATTAATATAGAAATAATATCTACAAATTAATATAAAAAATATTTATCATATAAATGTCCTTTTAAAGGGCGTATGTAACGCAAGATTAATTATTTAGTCTTTTAGTTATTTGAGCATTAGATGTTAGTTAGTTGAGCATTAGTTGATTCTGTTAGTTAGTTTGAGCGGGAGTTTTAATTAGGAGGTTAGGATGAGGATTTCGTATGAAAATGTACATACGCCCTTAAAAAGGGCGTTTTGCTTCCTTTCACGTAATTTCTTAAACCTTGATGCTCTCCTAGCAATTTCTTTCAAATCTAATGCTCTATCTGCAATTTTCCAGAAGTTTTATACTTGCAAGGTACGTCTACTTCAAAATTGTGTACATTAGGTTTCAATGTGGATGGGATCATATGCAAAAGCTGAAAGATTGAAGTCGTACAAATTTAATGAACTGTTTATGGATGTTCAGTGTAAAATAAGCTTGTTAAAAGACCATATGCAAAATTTTGTTTTCTAACGTGGTGTCACTATATTGCTAGTTAAAATTTTGTACTCTTTATTTGAAAATTGGCTTAGCTGATAGTTGGCATTATAAATAATAGTTGGGAAATTGACAAAATTGTTCTCATTTTTCTGTCAGGTTCTTTCATAAAATCTTTTTTTGTCTATATTGGAAACTTATTTTTCCTCGGAACATGAAATGATAATTATGTCTATGTGCAGAAAATGTGGCTTAGTGGATTCTCGAGAGGAATTCAGGAAATGCATAAAAAGGCTTCTGCAGTCCTTGAGGATGCGGTTCGAAATATCTATACCGTTGTGGCCTTCTGTGCAGGCAACAAGGTTATGGACCTGTACAAATTTCAGCTTAATGAAATATACAAGCAGAGCTTTATCCATGGAATTGGCATTGGTTTTGCCTTTGGACTATCTCAGTTACTTCTTTTTGCATGTAATGCTCTCCTCTTATGGTTCATCGCACTCTCTGTGAAAGATGTCAACCTTGACTTGGTTACAGCACTCAAGGAGTACATGGTCTTTTCTTTTGCGGCCTTTGCACTAGTGGAGCCTTTTGGCCTTGCACCATATGTACTTAAACGCAGGAAATCCCTTACTTCAGTGTTCCAAATCATCGACCGTGACCCAAAGATAGATCCAGATGATAATGAAGGTCAGAAACCCCCTAATGTCTATGGAAGCATCGAGCTCAGGAATGTTGACTTCTATTATGCAACTCGCCCAGAGGTGATGGTGTTGAAAAATTTTAGCCTTAAAGTAAGTGGGGGACAAACGGTAGCAGTGGTTGGTGCATCAGGATCTGGGAAGAGCACGATTATCTCTTTGATCGAGAGATTCTATGATCCTATTGCTGGCCAGATTCTATTGGATGCCCGAGATTTAAAGTCGTACAACTTGAGATGGTTACGCAACAATATGGGATTAGTTCAGCAGGAACCTATTATCTTCTCAACCACCATAAGAGAGAATATCATATATGCCAGGCACAATGCAACTGAGGCCGAGTTGAAGGAAGCTGCAAGAATAGCAAACGCCCACCAATTCATCAGCAGCTTGCCGCATGGCTACGACACTCATGTGGGCATGAGAGGAGTGGATTTGACACCAGGACAAAAACAGAGGATTGCTATTGCTCGTGTCGTGCTGAAGAATGCGCCCATCTTGTTATTGGATGAAGCCAGCTCCGCAATCGAATCAGAGTCGAGTAGGGTGGTACAAGAGTCTCTTGATACGTTGGTTATGGGAAACAAGACGACCATCCTTATTGCCCACAGATCAGTGACCATGAGAAATGTGGACACTATTGTGGTTCTCAATGGTGGCAAGATTGTTGAGCAAGGAAGTCATGATGCACTAATGCAGATGAATGGCTTTTATGTTCAACTGATGCATCCGCACTTGAGCAGGGGCCTTCGGCAGCATCGACTTATATAGGATGTACAATTGAAGTTATCTTTCTTTGACATGGTACGTCGATCAAGTCCTCGTGCAACCATTTTGTGGTTATTGGGTAAAGTGCAGCCAATTTTTGGATGAGTGATGAGTGTTGGAGGTTCAGTTCGTACTAGAAGGAAGAGCAATTAGGCCTCGATATCGTTTGATTCAACTTTGTGAATTGTGGTGACTGATCGTTGGATAGTAACGGTCGATATTGCTCAGATGTGAACTGGGATTCGTCATGGAGTGGCATTCCTTTTTGTGGCATGCAAATGTATATAGAAATTTTTTAGCCTCTGTTGTGCATAATTTATTTATGAGAGCGTTACGTTGTTGATATTATTTGGTGAGAGGAGGATTCATTCAGCTTTGTCCGTATCATCCTTCAGAAATTGTTGGTTTATGTTTGAGCAACAGTATCATGGTAAATAGCATAATGCCTTGTAAAGTTCCTATGAAGTTTTCGAAGGAAAGAATGACAAAATCTGCAATAGTCGGTCGGGGAGTTGGGAGGAACTCAGTGAAGGAACTGGTTCAAGAAGACTAATGCAACAGTGCCCACAAACAAGGTGTGATGCTTGCCACTTTATGGGTTGTGTAGATTTTCATAACGTTAATATGTAGACCAGAAGGTGAAGTGATATATTCTTCGGATTCGACTCTTAAACCGTTGATGTTGTGTATATCTTATTCAAATTGGAGTTCCTGATTCAGAATCTGTCCATCTGTATAGTTTGAAGAGAGAATGTTGTAATGTAATCCACTTTCTCAGGACCAGTGATGTATGTATGTTTTGCCTGTCAGAATCAATACCTCTGCAGTTGCTACCTAGCGTTTCCCAGATGATTGGTGTTTTACTTGAGGCTAGCAATCTCAACTCTTCCTGTGGAACACTGCTGTGCAAAATATCTTGCTAATGCAAATCGACTGATTGTAATTTGCTTCCATGTTGCCATTCTGCAAGTTATAAAGCTCTCTAGGCAAGATCATTTCTAGTCCATTGATGCATGTAGTTTCGTGGAGGAGGAAGTTTGTCTACCACCTGTACAGGGTTTGTTGTAATACAATAAGCCAATACCAATCATATCGAACGATCAGTCTGCTGAGGATCGCCCCAATTGCAGTATATAGAGGATTTGGAGAACAAAGTCGTATGTCTTGGTTATCGTCAACAAAATCGATAGGTTTCTTTCGTTAGCATCATACTGGGTTAAAAGACTGTTCTGTCAGAAATGAAATCTCATGCGGATTGAATCAGAATGACTTGCTTAAGCCACAAAGGTAACTATAGCTGCCGATGACACTACGATCCAAGTGCCAAAACTTGTCTGAACTTCCGGGAGAGCTCACAAAGAATGCAGTGAGTTTTCATGATTTTGTGAAGGGCATACATGACAAATATTGTTCAGACTCATACTAATAATTATTGGTAGGACTGCCAAAATCCTGTCAGTCGTGTCATATACCGCTTCCAACGGGACCGTTGAAATCTGACGCTCGAAATTCTAAAATTGGATTCGAAACTTTGGTAAAACACTCATTGACGAATCATTAACCTAAAATGTATAAGTAATATTTAAAAACGTTTGGTGTTTTTGCTTTTGGAACTAGAAAGATAATTCCACATTGATCACACCAAAAAGTAGGTATTTTTATATAAAGCTTTGCTTGTGTTGAGATGTGCACATGAGGTGTGTTGGGACACAGGTGTCATGTGAGGGTGTTTTTCTAGTAGAAAAAAAAAATGATTAACTCCTCAATGAAGCACTTATGCTTTTTGTCATGATTATGAGATTATTTTCTTAGGAGCTAGGTCCCGAAGGGGCTTAGCGGTTCGAACTCGGACTCGGGCGCAAAGCGGCGCTTTGTTAGCGCACTGTGTTTTGCATCGCCGTATGGCACTTCGTGCGCTGTTGTTGCGCTCGTGCGCTCGTTTTATGTGCGAGTCGCATGACGTTTTGTGCATTGTTGTTGCGCTCTGCACAAGCCCCTACGCATGGGCGCTTTGTGTGCTGTTGTTGCGCTCTGCGCAAGCCCCTACGCATGGGCGGGTGCATACGCGGGAGCATGCGCAAGGGCTTGCGTGGGCTGTGCGCGGATACACGTGTTTACGCGTATACAAGCATGCGCGTCTGTGTTGTTGGACAGTTGCGCGCACAGGCGCATGGGCTGACGGGTTATTGCGCGCATAAGCGCTGTTGGCTGTTAATTAAGCTGATTGGAAGATTTGAGCGGTTATGAAAATTTTGAGTCAATTATTCGGATTCAATTTTGTGGGGTTTGAATTTAATTCAGTTATATCTTTCCATTATTCGTTCATATTTTTTAGCAATCAGTTGACGGCCAGTATTAAGGTTAGGGCTTCCATCCAACTCTATAGATACTCTCTTCGTGCTCCTTTGAGGACTTATTCCGAAAGTGAGAGACGAAGAGAGTGTGTAGCCGTTGCTGTCATATTCCAGAGGAGTTCGACGAGTTTGTAAAGGAGGTGACGGTGAGCGTTCTAGAAATTTCTTCAGAACTTGTTGGTTCCTGGGAGCAGATCGCGGTAGGACGAATCTTGATTTGAGAAACAGTGATTCTCATTATCCTAGCAGAGTTGTTTCCTTCTTTCTTCTTCTCCTTCTCCGAGTGGCTTAAAAAAATTAGGAGAACAAACTTGTTTGCCCGAGGTCTTTGAAATCCTACAAAATTAGAACAGAGAGCAAATTTATTTGCAAGAGATCTCTGCTTCTGACAGTTGCTGTATCAGAATAGAGAACAAATTTATTTGCAAGAGGTCTCTAATTTCTGATTGTTTTTCCATCTAGATCTGTTTCAGGAATAATAAAAACACATAAAATAAACATAAAAACTAAGATAAAAAAAAAATAACCAAGAATTGGAAGAGAAACAAAATGTTCAACAATAGAAATAGAAAGATTTAGATTATGGGAAGCAATCTTGGTGTGTGCCATCTTGGTAATTGAAGTAGGTTGAAGAGAGTAGAAAGAGAAAAATAGGGCAACGATTGTTACAAGAAAAAGAGGAAGATAATGTGTTGCTCCCAATCAGTTTGATGACAATTCCTAAAAAAATTCTCGTATCCATTGTTGTCCCCTATCATGTGCTACCTCCTAACAATATATGTTGTCTATATCAATGGCCATTAAATATCAAGTTCTAATCTTCTTGTTAGAGTAAGTTATAAATCTGGTCAGTCAGAGCCACATTGCATTTTCGATTCTCTTGGTGGCTTTACTGGTACCATGCAAGGCTTTCCAAAAGGCAATTACTAAAGGCACTACACATTTTACTTGAAACAGTTCAAGTTTTTTTTATTTTATTTACGTGTTTGCCATAGAAAAAATTTACTCGGAGCTGTCCAATTTTTTTAAGACTGTCAAAAATGTTATCAGTCCTTCCAATAGGTAGGACTGTCAAAAAATTTGACAATCCTAAATCTATAGTGGATAGTGGAATAAAATTTACCCTTTTTCCAAAAAATATATATATATATATATATATATATATATATATATATATATATATATATATATATATATATATATAAATTAGTAATATAAAAAAAACCAAATAACATATTAAAACCAACAAAAAAATGTTAAAACATAACCAAGTGAACTAGCAGAATAACAATAGCACTCAACAGAACTAACAAAAATTTCTATTCTCCCTACCACGTTTTTAGTAAATTTTAGTTTTTCAAGTTCAACTCTAGCAAACTTCGGCAACCATAGAAAGGGCTATCTTCCTCCCACTTGCATGAGGTCAGGGCTATCTCTCCGCCTCAATTTTTTTTGTAAAAAACACATAAGACGCGTCTTTTTTTTGTTGCACCTTACTGAAAGGCGCACCTAAGGCACGTCTTAGATGCGCCCGGAGAAAGACGCCTCGCCTAGTGAGGTGCGAGGCGCAGATGTTGCGCCTTGCTACAAGAGAAGTCTTTGACTACCATGGATAATTCTCACTAGCATTTAACTAGGTTAAGGAGTGCTTGCTCTGATTATGAAGGAAATCCCTATGTGAACTTGGTGACCTATGATGGATTCGGAATTAATTGCTTCAGTGATCTCCTCAATAATAACAAGGAATATTTTAACAAATGTCCTCATTCAAAATGTAGAAACTAACATATCTCCACTTTTTTAAATAACTAGCAAATACCCTCATTCCTTTGTATGGAACAAATAAAATTTTAAGATATACCCCCAATATTTAACCAAAATTTTGGCTGATTTATAAAGGAATGAGGACATTTGCTAGTTTTTTAAAATAGTGGGGGTATATACTAATTTCTATATTTTGAATGGAAACATTTGCTAAAATATCCCTAATAACAATGATGATAATAATTTTTATTTTATTTTATCAAAAGCTGGTCTGGAGCATGTCTCATTGCAATGATGACAATAGTTTCCAATGACACTATAGTACATGGCCAACCCTTTTCGTGATTTTGTGAAAAGCAAGCAAAACACTCAAAAGCATACAAGAAAAAGATGGACCCATGTAGCACCCACGTGGCAAAATGATGTCCGTATCCATATCATGTCCGTACATGTATCGATGTCCGTATTCTTGCAACGTAGCCACATAGGTAGCTACTTTTGTGCCTATTTGAAAATGTCCATATCATGTATCCATATTGTGTCCTTATCCGGAATCCTTATTCGTGCAACATAGGATGTGCATGATAATGCTTCCTGTCCTTGAGACATTAACCCGACTTCGCAAGAGTCGTTGAAATTTCCAAATACATGGATCGTATGTATATGATTCCAAGATATGTGGCCCAAAGTTAGATATCTTGATTCTTAGCAAGGGCTCTATACAATTCTAATAGGCATAAAATGGAAAATGTCGGGTTAACTCAAATAGGAACAATCTATAGCCATCCAAGGAACACCCACACATCCATGTAGGATGCCTAAGACCACCCTCAAAATCTTCAAAATAGAAATGGTCTAATTTTATCTGAAAAAAGAAAAGAAAAGAATGCATCCTCTGTTTCTATCACAACATCAGAATTTATCTGGTGGCCAGTTTGTCGTAACCTTATATGTCACATAGCGCAAATATTATTCGACTCATACTTCTTTCTTTCTTTATCCTTGTTCTCTAACCTAATCCCATCACCACATACTACCAAGGGATACAATAGACAACATAAACAAAGTTAGAAGGGAAAATAAAGTCTCTTACCTGAACTGTGGTCTCCTGCTGCACGTAGAATCCCTCAATATTTTAGGTTCATTGGAAGATTGTGGATTACTGAAGATTCTATCGGCATAGCATGATGATAAGCATATAGCACAAGTCATCATCCTTCTTCAAAAGCCATTTGAACTAAATATCATGCTCTGAACTCATCCCCCAGAATAAATTAGAACGGTGTTTGCGATTTCCTTGTTGGATGTGCTGATACCAATCAAACAAGGCCGCCCTGAAGTTGACATCACGAGACAAAAGCTATTTCCAGTAACTTTGTTGGACATGCTGGTACCAATCAAACAAGGCCCTTTTCCAATATGCTTGATTTCATTTAGCTAATTCTTTAAATAAGTGTGGATAGAATAGCAAAACAATCTTCAAATACACAGGCATCTGGCTGGTTCAGTGACAAACAGCTAAAGCATGAGAAGTTTGAAATTCCACAACGCTGCAATAAAAAAAACAAGGTAGGTAGATTAGGCCTCACACCTTCAAATGCAACCTGAGGAAAAGATTCAGACTCTAAACTGCACTAGTTGTGCATAGATTGATCAATAGAACAGAATGTTATTGCACCAACTGGAAACTTTGCAACAGAAATGACACTTTCAAAGGTTTATTTTCGTAACAATTGTAAGAACCCTTTACATCCGAGAGTAATATAACGGTTTCTGGGTGGACACTTTTAAAATGGAAATCTGGAAGTTCGGGTGTAAGAACAATCACATGGAATTGGTTCTGCAGGGGGGTTGAACGATGAGCATTAGTAGTATAGGAGCACACCAGATCAGATGCTTAAAGCCACATTAGGGTTTGAATACCTAGAGCTCCCCCCATGACTGCTTGATTCCTCACTTCCTGCGACACCAGAAGACGGTAATCAAGAGGCCTTTCTCGGCGCATATCTTCTCTCGGC
This sequence comes from Iris pallida, assembly GCA_029216955.1. Classification (NCBI taxonomy): domain Eukaryota; kingdom Viridiplantae; phylum Streptophyta; class Magnoliopsida; order Asparagales; family Iridaceae; genus Iris; species Iris pallida. The sequence goes on from JANAVB010029620.1 coordinate 8,651,375, forward strand.
AGTGTCTCCAATGCTGACCCAATAAAAATAGGGGACAAAGGATCGCTCGAATCAGTCAATACTTTCATTCTGCAGAGTGGACAACCGGAGTGAGAGTGGAACCAAGTATCAACACAACGTGTGTGGAAGGCATGAGAACATTTGGGCAACATTCTTAGCCATTCTCCTCCTCCAAACTCTTCCAGGCAAATCGCACGATCAGACCTGCCATTGACGGCACCACCTGTCTCCTTCCTGAACTGAACTATCGGAAGAGAGTCTAGAGCATCACGCGCCAGGCCACCACTCCCCACCAGAGATAAAGTATCTTCTGGAGCAGTATCATTTTGAAGCCTTCTGGTAAGGTGCCTAAAGAGAAGATGAGAGGCACCTAAGTAGTGATTCTTTACTATCTTATAAAAGCTGAAGAGGAGCACAATGCAGAACAGTCCAGCAATGGTAACGGAAAGCATGCCCAGAGCTGAATGCACAGGAAATGAAGCATATACTCCTAGCATATTCTCCTGCATCTCCAAGCTACTACAAGTAGAATGAATATAACAACAAATTGGTGCAGGCCTTTCTTTCTGAATTGAGCAGTTACAAATATAAAAGTCCAAACAGCCATAGAGCAGCGATTCAGAAGATTATGTCATAGTTGGGCATAAAAGATGACAGAATACTTAATAACCTAGATGTTTATACGAGTAGACAGATCAACCAAAAATAATATAATGCATCACTTAAAAAATTGCGAAAGAAAATATATTTTCCAGAGGTTATTTCATAACAACTGGAATTTTGTATTCATCTGAGAATAACATAACTGGTTCCAGATGAGCACTTCTCTCGTGATGTGCATTGGTAGTATTTGTTGCTGATTAGGGAATTGCAGGAAGAACACACCAGATCTGATACTTAGACCCATATCAGGGTCCGCATACCTCTGCTTCCTGAGAAACTGGTTGATTAGCACTTAATCCAATTTTTAACACAATAATTCAGAGACCTTTCTCAGTGGATATCTTCTCTTCGTAATGTCTCAACAATGAACCTACTGAAATAGAAGATGAAGGATCAGTAGAAACAGACAATACTTCCTGCAAATTGGCAATAAAAGTGACAGCACAGTGTATGTGGAAGGCATGAGAACAGTTGGCCAATGTTCTCAGCCATTCTCCAAACTCTCCCAGGAAAATCGTACAATCGGAGCTGCCACGGCCATCAGTGGCCACCACCTGCCATAGTCTCCTCCCTGAACTGAACTTCTCAAAGGAAGTGTACGACATCAGAAGCAAGGCCAAGTCTTCCCAATTTGAATAAACTATCTTCCGGGCAGTAGCAGTTCAGAGTTGCCTTCAAGTAATGTTACTCTCTGGACATTCTCCTGAAATTCCAAGACAAATTGAACAATACACTAACTGGGAGGCTCCTTTTAAATCTTGCAGTCACTAGTTAAAACAAAGATAAAGTCAAATTTTGGCATGTTCTTTGTGATGATTCAGGTGAACGATGGCATAGCCAGAGGCATATGTGGTAAAATATTACTTTCGGAAGTTAACTCTTAGCAATTAGAAATGTTGTTTTCACTTGAGTAACATAACTGTTTCTGGAGGAACTGTGTTAACATAGTGCTCTGGAATTTTGATGCAAGACCAATCTCACTGAATTGTTTCTGCTGTGTACCAGACCGATTCCTATTGGTAGTTTATGTTACTAACTAGAAATTGCAATAAGAGCACACCACATATGATACCTAGAGCCACATGAAGGTTTGAATACCTCTAACTTCTCCCCGAAGATGCTTGATTATGTTCTTCTTCAGATTCCTATGGAACATTGCTCTTTGGACATCTCTCTCTGTAGCATCTCCAAATATAAACACACTGTAATAGTCGATGAAGGATCATTAGAATCACACAAAACTTTCTCGCTAAAAAGTGGGCAATCAAAGTGAGATAGGGGCCAAGGATAAATGTGATGTATATCAGTTGAGCAACTTCCTCGGCCATTCTCCTCTTCCGAAGCCTCCCGGGCTATGGCACAATCAGAGCTTCTGTTGCCGCTGTCACCTTTTGTAGTGTTGTCCTTGAACTGAACTACTAGGATGGAGTTTAGTTCATCAGAAGCCAAGCCACTGCTCCCTGACTTGAATAGAGAATTCTCGGAGCACCACACTTTTGAGTCCTGTGCCTGAAGATTAGAGGAGACACACAGAAACAGAAATAGTGATTTCTGATCATCTTATTAAAGCTAAAACAGAGAAGTGCAGACAGGAAGGCCATTCCAAAATATGGTGATTGAAACTTTCCCAGAATTGAATGCACCGGGAATCCTGCTGGTTCTCCGGGCATATTCTCCTGAAACTCCAAGATAACAAGAATGATGGATGCAGCACTAAATTTGAAAGAGTCATCCTTTCCAACTTGGAGAGTTACCAGCTGAGACAATCTCTATCACCGTCAAGGCAGGTATGTAATTTTTTATAAGGAGACAGACGATGACGGTAGACAGTCACAGAGGCATATAAAATAAATGAATACCTTAAGATCCAAAGAATCCATTAGCCTACATATTCTTCATTACTGGAAGAACTCAAACATGCATTTAAAATCATATAGATCTCTTCAGTCTGAAGATGTCTTCTATCTCCATTAGTGAAGACATGGACATTGCTCCTGAGCTCAATCCAACTGCACCCAGGAGTTCTCTTCATCCCCTTCTCCTTCATCTCCCTTCTGATCATCGACGCGCTCTCCCAGTTCCCTGCAGCAGAGTACACATTGGATAACATCACATATGATGAGATGTCTTTCGGGTTTAGTGCTAGAATCCGACTAGCAACTGCATCCACGAGATCCTTCTTCCAATGTATCACAGACCCGCCAAGCAATGCCTTCCAGAAACCAATTCCAGGTTCAAAAGGTAAATCCTCTAGGAACCTCTCAGCTTCCTCATACCGTCCGGAGCGAGATAGCAGATCAACCACACAGGCATAGTGCTCAGCTTTCAACATGCTCGGCTCTTCCTCTCTCGCCAACTTGAAACAGCCGTAACCTTCATCCACAAGACCAGCATGGTTACACCCAAATAACACTGCAAGAAGGGTGACCCCATTGGGCCTCAAACCCGAAACTCGCATCTTCCTGTAAAACTCCAATGCCTCGCCTCCCTTCCCATTCTGCGCAAACCCACAAATCATTGCGTTCCAAGAGACAACATTCCTCTCTCTCATCCTATCGAATACTAAAACACTGTCTTCCAAACTACCACTTTTGGAGTACAAGCTTATAAGAGAATTCCCCACATAGACATCAAGCTGGGGTAGAAACTTAATTGCCGAGGCATGAAAACTCCTCCCCAATCCCAGAGCTGCAACATTGGCAGCCGCGGTCAGAACGCAAGGATAGGTCGAAGGGCTAGGCACCGTGCCGTCCCTGCACATCTCGACGAAAAGATTCATCGACTCCTCGTTGAGACCAATCTGGCTGGACCCTCCTATCATTGCATTCCAAGAAACCACATTTCTCTCCGGCATCCGCTGGAAGAGCCGCAAGGCATGTTCGAACCTCCCATTCCTTAAATATCCACCGACCAGTGCGGTGTAGGAAACTACGTTAGGCTCGCGGGTGTCATCAAAGGCTACTTGGGTTTCTTCTACGGAACCCAACTTTGCATAGAGATTGACGAGCGAGCTGCCGACGAAGACATTAGAGTGGAGGCCCATTTTGATAATGGAGGAGTGGAGTTGCTTTCCGAGGTTGGCGTCGGCGAGAGCGGTAGAAGAGTGGAGAATGGTGCCGAAGGTGAACTGGTTGGGCCTGACATCGATAAATGGGAAGCGGGAGAAGAGGGATATAGCATCACGGTGGCGGCTACGGCGAGCGAGGGAGCCGACGGCTGCGCTAGCGGAAACCAAGTCCCAGTGGGGAGTTTCCTCGAACAGTCGGCATGCGGAGAGGAACACGGAGGATTGGCAGTAGCAATGGAAGAGGTGGAGTAATTGTTCGGGAAGGGTTCCGGATTTGAGGTGGTGGGCGTGGAGTTTCTGGGTAGTGTGGAGAAGAAGGGTTTTGGTTGGGTTAGGGTTTAAATTTGGGCGGGAACTGGAGAGCTTGGAGAGTATAGATTCCATGCGACTTAAAAAGGAAAGTTTGGGCCTAACTCTTAACTTGAGCATGACGAAATTAATTTTAATGTAATGGGTCAACAGACTCTAACAACCACAAGTCCAAGTGGTTCAACTGGTCAGGGAACACTGAGAAAGGTGATCTCAATCATTGAAAGTTCCGGATCATCTACACTCGACACATGATACACTTCATTTTTCAAACGTGTAATTAGTTTCTCAAAATTGTTTTGGGAGTGGAGCACTGTTTTGGGAGTTCTCGGGAGTGGATCAAAGCAAAAAAGTTCGTTGTTGGGATATTTTTTCATCATAAATATTGGAAGCAGTATATATTTTTACTATTTTTTGAACTAACAAATACCTTCATTTATGTGTAAACCAGCAAAAAAAAATTGTTAACAAAGTGAGGTTTATATCTTAATTATTTTATTGTTCCGTACAAAAAATGAAAACATTTGCTAGTTAAAAAATAGTAATAGTACATGCTAGTTTCAACATTAAGAATGAAGACATTTGTTAAAATATTCCAAAGTTGTTTTGGTAGTGGAGCAAATTCAACACCAACAACAGCCCAACACTTTTTCCCTCTCCTTTCTCCTCTCCCACCCTACCCTCAATCCCCATCCATATCCCTCCCTCCCCTCAAGAGGGAGACCCCTTTCCATCTCCATCTTCTCCTCCTCTAAAGGGTCTGGGTCTGAACCTGCATCGACCCACTATGTGAAGCACTGACGTTCCGCTGATGAGAACATCCGCGAGGAGGCCGCGCAGCTTGCCCTCTCCTTCGACGGCTTCTCTGCACGTTATGCCCCCTTCGGCGCTGGTGCCGACACTGCCAAGCGCTACTCCCTCGACGAGGTCGTCTACTGGTCCCGCTCCGGCTCCCTCCTTGAAGCATGACCTCGACGCGCTCAAGAAATTCCTCGGGGAGTATTGGCAGAGCCTCAAGAAGTTTGAACATAGGAAATGAAAAAAAGGACACGCTGGAGAAGAATGTTGGTATAACAGTGTGTCGTATACAAAATTTTGGAAGTGGATATGTCATTTTCCGTTTCTGGTATATGTACTTCTCCTGCATGGTTCATGTATATGGTATCTATGACATGTGCTCATGTATACTGTATTTAGACCCGATCAAGGCATGGAATAGTGTCTTATTGCGGAATAGTGTGCCACCCCTTGTCATTATTTGGTTGTAGGTGTGGTTCACTGCTTCGATGATGGAATACTGGACCGTGTTGTGATCCAGACTTTTATTTAATTATGTAGAATGGAACATTGCTTTAGTCATTTGGGTTACAACATGTTAGTGTTAGGGTTTAGTGGAGCCACCCTCACCCCCATATAAATATTATATTTCCCTTTCTCTCTCCTCATACACTATCATTCGTCTCTCCCAACCACATAGGCAAGTACTTCTTGCACTGAGATCATTTTGCTCATTTTATTTCTCTAAATATTTTTAGTCTATATTATGCATCTTTACATTCCCTATATGTTTAGTACTTGGTATTTTCGGATTTGATGGGTATTCTGGTATAGATCTAAGTTTTCAAAAACTAGAATTTTATAGGTTTTGTGGACATGATCTATCAAAACTTGTTGTTTTTGAAAAAACTAATTATTTCATGTTGTAGAGAATTCAATTTCATACAGTTTTGACTTTTATTTCGCTGGATTTCGAGTTCGAGAAAGGAAGTTATGGCCATGGCAAGTTTCAAGAACTTCCATGGCTAAATTTGTTGTCTAGGGACGATGACTTATATGCGTGCAGAGGGCAATGCGGCATAAATGCAAAATGGCCACAGAAACTTGCCGCATATACCCTTTGACAACATGCGCTCTATGCACATAGGTTTCCTATATGCATGGGTTAAGGGCGCATAGTATTTCTGTATAGTGCCACATAGTGTTTCTGTATAGTATGCGTATAGTATTTCTGTATAGTGTCACATAGTATTTATGCATAGTACACATATAGTGTTTCTGCATAGTGCGTGCATAGTATTTCTGCATAGTACCATATAGTTTTTCTGTATAGCGTGCTATAGTGTTTCTGCATAGTGTGCGTATAGTATTTTTGTATAGTGCACGTATAGTGTTTTTCATAGTACGCGTATAGTGTTTTTGTATAGTACACGCGTAGTATTTTTGTATAGTACATGCATAGTGTTTCTGTATAGTGCCAAATAGTGTTTCAACATAGTCATGTATAGTGTTTCTGCATAGGGCATGCATAGTATGTGCATAATGCTTCTGCATAGTATTTTCGTATATTGATACATATTATTTCTGCTACGAGGCCAAAAGAGGATTTTACCTGATTGACCAGGTTATAAGAGAATACATTGACGTCTTTGCATGGAGCTATGAAGACATGCCAGGCTTGGACCCTAAAGTTGCTATGTACCGCCTAAATATTTCGTCTAAAGCTAAGCCAGTGAAGCAGTAGCAACGACGATTTCGACCAGATATCATGGAGGCCATCGAGAGTGAAGTCAAGAAGCTTATTGCAAGTGGATTCATTCGCGAAGAACAACACCCTGACTAGGTCGCTAACATTGTTCTAGTCATGAAAAAGAACGGTAAAGTTTGAGTCTGTATCGATTACCGCGATTTGAACTCTGCATGCCCGAAAGATGAGTTCCTTCTACCGACCACCGACGTAATGATCGACAATACTTACGGCTTCGAGCGGGTCATAGATGGGTTCTCAGGCTACAACCAGATCAAGATGTTCCCCGACGATGAGAAGCACACATCTTTTCGAATACCGTTTGGGGTATACTGCTATACAGTGATGCCCTTTGGATTGAAAAATGCAGGGGCGACATACTAGCGAGCTATGAACTCAATTTTTTGCGATCATTTGCGCAAAACTGTGGAATGCTACGTAGATGATATCGCAGTTAAAAGTCGTCTCAAGGGCAGCCACCTCCAAGATTTGAGAACGGTATTCGAACTAATGCGTGCATACTAACTCAAGATGAATCCAACCAAGTCTTTTCTGGGAGTCTCCAGCGGCATGTTTCTTGGTTTCGTTATCACTTCAAAGGGTATACATCTTGATCCGAAGAAAGTGAAAGCTATCCTCGATATGCATCTCCCAAGAAATATCGAAGAGCTACGCGGACTTCATGGAAGGCTAGCCTACATCAGACGATTCATTTCGAACCTTTCTGGAAGGTGTCAACCGTTTACTCAGCTCATGAAAAAAGGCATATCTTTCGTCTGGACTGAACAATGTCAACGCGTATTTGACGACATCAAGAAGTATCTCACAAGCCTCCCAGTATTGGTAGCTCCAATAATGGGGAAGCCCTTCTTACTATACGTCCGCGCTATGGACCATTCCCTTGGTGCTCTATTAGCTCAGAAGAATGAAGGCGGCTATGAACATGCAATCTACTACCTTAGCCGCACGATGGTGGGTGCCGAGCACAGATACACACCTGTGGAAAATAAATGTCTTGCATTGGTATTTGCTATCCAGAAGACACGCCACTATGTGTCTGGACAGACTATCCACATCATATCTAAAGTCAATCCTCTCAGAATACTCATGACTAAATCGGGTTCTCTTAATTCCCGTTTAGCTACATGGGCAATGTTGTTGACTCCATATGATATGTTGTTCGTCCCTCAGAAGGCAGTAAAAGGTCAGGCGTTAGCTAATTTTCTAGCAGCTCATCCGGTGCCAAAATCTTCCAAACTCTATGACGAAATCCCTGATAAAGTAGTGGAGTTTAATACCATAACTGAGAAAATCCCCATTTGGCGAATGTTCTTTGACGGTGCATCAAGAACAGGACCTAAAGGAAATATCGTGGCCGGAGTAGGCATCGTGCTTGTGTCACCCGACCATCTAGTTATACACCATGCATATTCTCTCGTGGAACCCTGCACCAACAACGTGGCCGAATATAATGCCCTATTGATCAGCCTTCAACTGACAAAACAACTAGGAGTTGACTATCTAGAAGCTTACGATAATTCTAAGCTAATAGTTAGTTAGGTCCGAGGGGATTATGAAGTTCGTCACGAAGATCTCATCCCATATCACAAAGCGAAAATCAAATTGGCTTCTACTTTCGCTGGATTCTTCATCGAGCACGTGCATCGACTACAGAATATAGAAGCAGATGCTTTAGCCGGTCATGCTGCTTCCTTGACCGTCCCTACCAATACTCAGCAGTCGATCACAGTATCTAGTCGAGAACTATTCTGTGTGAAAGATACCTTGCATATTCATCACAGTTACGCAACGGAAACAAAAGTCAACGTTAAAGACTGGAGATTTCCTTTCATAGACTACGACATCTATGGAATCCTCCCTGAAAACCCAAAAGAAGCAGTATCTGTCCAAAGGCGATCCCTCAGATTTTACTATGATACAGCTACCAAAATGCTATACCGACGCTCTTATGATGGGCTACTGTTACGATGTTTATCAGACACAGAAGCCAAACATGCACTCCGTAAGTCTCACGATGGAGTTTGTAGTGCACATCAACCAAGCCCCAAATTACAAGATCGTCTCAGACGAATAGGTTATTATTGGCCCACGATGATAGCAGACGCTGTTAAATATGCAAAAAAGTGTAGGGTTTGTCAGTTCCACGCCAACTTCATTCATCAACCTTCGGAGTTTCTACACCCGATGGCAGCATTTTGGCCTTTTGAAGCCTGGGGTATGGACATCATAGGCCCAATCAGTCCGCCATCTTCCAAAGAACATCGGTTCATCCTAGCTATAATCGATTACTTCTCCAAATGGGCGGAAGCTATACCGCTCACCGAAGTGAAGACGTCGAACGTGATCAGTTTTATCAAACATCACGTTATCTATCGCTTCGGCCTACCTTGCAGGATCATCCATGATAATGATCCACAATTCACGAGCCATACATTCTATCGGTTCTGCGATAAGAATCGAATCCAGAATGTAGCCTCTACTGCCTATAATCCAACGGCTAATGGGTTAGCAGAAGCCTTCAATAAACCATCATTAAACTTCTTAAGAAGTTATTGTCTTCAAACAAACGCGATTGAAATGAGAAGTTCGACGAATGTCTCTGGGCCTATCGTACAACGGTCCGAACTCCAACAGGCAGTACGTCATTCTCTCTGGTTTATGGGAGCAAAACAGTTCTTTTCCTAGAAATCCAGATTCTCTCTCTTCGAGTAGCCTTATACAGTGAGTTGACTACCAAAGAAAGTTACCGTCTGCGACTACAGGAGCTCGAAGCGCTAGACAAAAAATGCTTATTAGCTCAGCAGCATATTGAGCTATACCAAGCACACCTTTCCAGAGCCTTTAATAAAAAGGTAAAAAAAGAATCTTTCAAGTTGGTGATCTAGTCTTAGCAGTGAGAAGACCAATGGTCATGACGCATAAGACAAAAGGAAAATTTCAGCCTAAATGGAAAGGTCCTTTCGTTATAGAATCAGTGTATTCTAACGGTGCGTATCGACTAACCAAGCCTGATGGTGACTTGCTCATGATGCCGATCAACGGCAAGTTCCTGAAGAAATATTATGTGTAACAGCGTTCACATATACCCTGTTCTAATCATGTAAATATACAGTACAATGTTTACGTGATTCAAAAAATTATCTAACTATTATCCGTATTTCAAGAGTCTTGAATACGCCATGGATAATAGGTCCTCTAAAAAGATTCCCCAGTGGAATCATTTCCGTTTTTAACTCTGTCCAAACTCGGTCTGACGAAAACAAGTCACGTTCCTATTACCTCTGAACTATTTTCGATAACTATTTCCCAGTAGGATGATTAAGAAACGTTTTTCCACGTCCATATAACCTCTGAGAAAAGTATTCATCAAGGATAATCACATCCATATTACCTCTGAATTATCCACTCCTACCTAATGTTATATATCCTTCCACCTCCATATTACCTCTGGTCAGATATAGAACATCCTCTGCTAATACGTCCATATTACCTCTATTAGCAGCTTCTTTCAACTTATTATCTATATTCAAGAACGCTGAATATAAAACGGATAATAAGTCCACATCAAATTTCCCAGCGGAATACCCACCAGAAATATCCTTACTACGTCCACATTATCTCTAGTTTTGATATTTCACAAACTTCATTCATGAATTTTGAAAGCCAAAAGATTCTTTATTAAAACGTCTATCAGAAGACGGAGAAAAAGATACAAGAGTCTTGACGGCTAAAAGAAACAGTTACAAACAAAAAAAATCTAAGGGATACACAATCGATTGATACTATCCCTTAGAGCCGCAATTCCAGCTTCGGACTTCGCGGTAGCACTGCGACGTGCCTCTTCTTGACGAGCAGTCTCATCCTGGAAGGGGATCAGATTCATGTGCTCTCCCTCCAACTTCACCAGCTGTTCTTTTAAGTGGTCGAAAGTTGTTGCGGTCATGGCATCCTGAGTCAAATAGTCCTCCTGTTCAGACGTCGCTGTCCTCAAGCTGGCCTCCAGTTGAGCAATCTTACTCTGGATTCGCACAATGTGATTATATTTCTCAGTAATCTGTGCAGCCAGCTTATTTTTTGAAACAGCACGTGCCTCACTCGCAGCGTTGCACTGCCCATACTGATTAGCCAATTTACTGATCTCTTGAGCGAGGGCATCCTTCCTTGCTTGGAAAGTAGCCTCCTCCTCCACGAGAGACGTGATCAAAGCCTCTTCTTCTATACGGAACAGCGACATCAGGCTCCGTTGTTTGGCATCCCAGAATCTGGCCACCTGACCCTCCAGATCATTCAGAACCCTCCTCAGAGCATTAGCCTGCTCTTTATAGCCGGCAATGCTCTCAAGGGCCACCACTTGGCATTCAGCAACAACCTTCACAGGGCCAAAGGCGGCGTTCCGATTTAGAACTCCATGAAGCTTTACTTTCAGGACATAATAGAAAGCTTTGATGACTTCCTGGTCCATCTCGTCATCTTCGGTGGAGGTTGTCGGGGAGGAAGCTTGATGAGGTTCTTCAGCTCCAGGAAGAGATGCCTGACAAGAAGTCGAACGTGACAAAGAAAATAATATATGTATCAATAACAAAAATGGAAAGTATAAAAGAGTTGTAATTTCGTACCTTTCGCATGCTCAGTGCCAGCCTGGGCTAAGTCATCGGTCTTGGCATCAGGGAAACCGAGAGCAGGCCCAGGTTGTTCAAGAAGAACAATATTAAGGCCTCGAGCAGCATCAGGCTGGGTATCTTCCACGGCCCCAGCTAGACCGGGAGCAGATTCAGCAACAGCCCCCTCAGTAGGCTGTTCAACCTCTCCTTCTGCAGCCGATACCGGCTCACTAACAGCTTCCTCCGCACCAGCAAATTCGGAGGAGCCGAGGACAACCTATGTTTCTCCTCCAATGCCTTAGGCTATCTTTATGAGTGGTTCCTTGTCCTTGTCTACAAGGGAATATACAATGGCAGTCAGCTTCACGAGGAGCACGCAAAATCAAAGTCGAAAAATCTCATCCGAAGAGAGGCACAAAAATAACGTACCCAGAGGAAGGATGAGCAGATTGGACTTAATTTTCATCCAAGTCCTTCATCATAGCTCCTATCGCAGACATATCCCCAAAGAAATGTCATAGGAGGGACTGATTTTCTGATTGCTGTCATGGTCTAGGCCTTCGCCCTGATCATTCCGTCGCTCAAGCCTTACAACTGAAGAAAACCCACCCTCATCCATCGGTTGAGGACGAGCAGGGGATACTGTTGTTATGTCAACCTCTTCAGACGAAGAAGCACCTGCCGCAGTCGTGACTTCAACATCCTGCACAAAGGACAAACGCAATGGTGAGAAAACTCCTAATGGTTTGACCAAAACGGCTATGGAGTCTAGGAAGGGATCTACCTCCCGAATGGTAACGGCCAGCGATGTCATTTTTCGGAAAGATCTTCTGGGAGGAGGCGAGCCTGTACTCACGTCCGCGACCTTCTTTCTCCCTCGGGAAACAACAACCTTCTTCCTTCTGGGGCATGGAACCAGCTCGGTGGAAGCTTTCCTCTTATGAGGAATGTCAGGAAGAGGTTCTTCAGTATCCTCTCTCCGAGGCGCTGCAACAATAGGCTCCTCAAGAACAACTCTCTGCTGTGGCGCTGCAGCCGACTCAACTGTGGGTACGGCACCTTCCTGTCTATAACTCCCCATTGCACGCATTCATCCTATATCAGCAAGAGTAGGGGCAAGCCTAGTCCCCGATATTAAACTATGCTCACGGTCATACCGAGAATGAAGGGTATTAACCTAAATATAGAACTTGGCAGTAGCAAAGAGCATGTGGGTGTCAGGCTTATCTTCTGGAAGGGTAAAAACTGCCCCCGTACATCCAGGAAAGAGCATGTGGCTATAGTCGAATTGTCGTGCAAAGCGATTCGGCAAATAAGGTTCCAGAAAAGTGTGGTTCCTATTCCTGAACACTAGATGGGAAGGCCTGATGGACTAGAGCCAACGAAATGCCCCAATAGGAAGGCTCGTAGTGAGTGCTCCCTCATCTACTAGGGTGTCTCATGTGCGGCCACTACCAGACGGAGGCGACACTCTGAAGAATTCATAGTTCTGCAGAAAACTCAAAGCCTTCCTGTAAACAGGCACCCCTATAACGGTCCAATCCGCATCTTTGAATCTCCAAAAAAAGGCATCCCCTGCCAAAGAGTCTGCCATCAGCCCGGCATTCATCAATCTGGGACAATGCAACACCAGCCATCCCATCAGATAATGTAAGGGAAACTCAGTCCTAGCAAAATCCTTTCTGCCATTGGGTGTCATCGCGTTCACAACTAAGTGTCGTAAACACCGTTGGATGGCACAGACCATCACTGGAAGTAGAGCAAGTTGGCATCCAAAGGCCAGCTTTACAGACGGTAGTATCATATCATGGCTTATTCTTTTAGTAGACCCTGAACCACCAGGGACTACACAATCACGAAGCCATGTCATCAAAAAAGCGGTTAGTACCGTCTTTTCTGACAGCTTGAACTCGGTATGCCTGAAGAAATGATAAATCGGGAAGTTCCCCTCAGGATCATCACTATCTTCGGCGTCTACAGCCCCGTGATCTGCCATCAACTGCTCTATCTCAAATTTCATCGAGGGCTTGCGAGACGAGAAAGAGACTGGGCCGTCTCCTTCTTCTCTGGTGAAGATATAGTTGGTCCAGGCCCTCATATGGGGAAGGGACCCCTAGTCTTACCCTTTTTCATGATCTGGTGACAAATAAAAAGGTGATAGAGTAACTCTTTGTACACCTCCATCATCTCGGAGTTCTTCCTCTCCAAATTCAGGAGCTCCGCATCACAGGGGGCGTATTCTGCGTATGGCTCCGTCCCCTTGGGAAGTTTGGATATCGCTTGCATCTCGTGAAGAGCCAGACCCATCTCCCCACCCGGAGTGAAGAATGTACACGTGTGATGGTTGTATAACTCCGCCAAAGAGACAAACATTGGCCAGTTGACCTTAATGCCATATTGGGTGGCTCTAACGGCATAAAAAAGACCGACAACTTTTAGGGTGGCCTCGTAAGTTGAGAGCACCCATCCAGTAAGGTCGCTTCAGAACGGGACAGAATATCTCCAACCTTCCATCCGTAGCTTCCCTCCCGGATACGACTCCTTCTTTGACAGCATCAAGCTGGAAAGAGTCTCAGCAGCGTAAGGGTGAAGATCAGTCGGGACATCGTTCATTATGACCCCAGGATGTAGCCCCCTCATGGAGTAGGACGTGGAGCCCTTGACACACTTGAAAGTGTCCTTCTTGTGGTCACCAGGGTTGAATTGGATCATGCCAGAAACAACCCCATGCAGTTCAGGGGTCAGGTCCCATTTCATATGCCTCTGCACAGCCAGATCAGTAAACGCTGACAGAGGGTATTGGCACTTCATCGATGGAAAACATATTCTTTGGTTATTTCACTTAACTACCAGAGGATCTTCTAGACATATCGTCTCGTTATCCTCGAATCCCACACTGTCACCGAACAGGAAGTACGGCTTCTTGAAACGACGTGCCCCTCCGAGTAAGAGCTTTTCGTCGTTAATCATCTGCTTAAGGAAGGTCTTGTCCTGTTCAAGTATGGCGATCGTCCGTTCTGTAGGCTGGTCATGACTGATCTTGGCCTGAACCTTTCTGACCATGTTGGTTATAAGGCTTGTGCCGAGGACTTGGCAAGCAGAGCCGAAAGGGATTCCACCAAGTTCCGGGACAAACATGTTAACTGCAAGGATAGAAGAGAAAGTCATACTCAGAATCTGCAGAAAACACTAAGTGCTGGAGGAATGCTATGCGCCCAAAGAGCTATGCACCCAAAATAGCATATGGGAGCATAAACATACAAACAACATGTAGGCGCATAACATGCAGCAGCATATGGGCACATAACATGCAGCAGCATGTGTGCGCATAACACACCACATAGTGGGCGCATGCTTCTGTGGGCACATATGAATGCTTACAGAAACATGTTGCCTTAGCTACATGCACCCAGACAGAGGAAAAGTCTGAGCGTCGCAAATTAACGCTCAAGACTTTTTTTTGAGGCGTAGCCTCACCCAGGATCGGGTCCGGGACTAGCGAGGACGCTGTCGTAGGAGGAGAGCTACTCGGTACAGCTCTCTTGCCATTCGTAGATCTCTTGGCGGCCTTGGGAGACATGGTTCGTGCAGAGAAGAGATAAAAAGTCTTTTGAAAGTTTTGAAGGAAAAGAGAGTAATGAATCCTCTCTCTCTCTTCAAGGCCTATTTATAGGCATGGGCCAAACACTATACGTCCACTACTCCTATGCGCCTATGCACCCACTGCATACTATGCGCCCACTATGACTTATGTGCTCACATAAAGACCCAGTCTCTTGTACATTGTGTAACTGCCACTTGCTGACATGGACAACGCATGAAGAATGGACCGCTTCAAATTCTACTCCAATGAATCTGTCAGTTCAGATTTTTGAGGAAGATCTCAACAGCCATCTCTCTGACAGTCTGGCCAAACTCTATGTTCCCAAAGGGAGAGCTATGCTATGCGCCCACTGTATCACGAGAAGACGGTCCATGCTTCTTTCAAAGTATTTTGAACTCGTTCAAGTATCGAAAACTTTGAAGGGGGTCTTGTAGAAGCATAAAAATTTTAGTAGTCTTGACAACCATGCGCCCAAGCCAGAGAAGTCATATGCGCCCAAGTCACCCGAGCAAGCTATGCGCCCAAGTCACCAGAGCAAGCTATGCGCCCATGCGCCCACTCTGGACCCCTCTAGAAGGGGCGCATAGCCCTGTTTCAGGCTATGCGCCCAAGTCAGGACAGTCCCCGACTCGGTCAAACCCACGATCAATCGTGCACCGAAGCATATGGCCACGTCAGTCTCTATGAGTAGTCATGCACCGGAGCATGCGGCCACGTCAACCCCACGATCACGCAGTCTGCATGCACCTACACTCTATGCGCCCAAAGCAGGACTATGCACCCACATGAAAATTAGTATATTTTCTTATGTGGACGCATAACATCATTCCAGCACGGAAATGACTATTAAAAGGGGTCTTATACCTCTTCAAAAGATAGAACGGAGAGCATTTTCAAGAGCCAGATTGCTGTACTTCTTGCCAGTCAGTCGAGAGTTAGCAATTTTCTTAGGTTTTCTCCCACTTTTATAATCGGAGTGTCAACGGAGTAAAGGAGCAACTGCCACTCGATGTCCATCGTCCAATTCCTCAGAATTCTTTTTGTACTCGGGGATCCTCAGCGCAGGATCTCTCAGGCGTACTCGATTTGTGGTGCCTTGCGCTAATAAGAAAAGACATCATTTTTTCTTCTTTTTTGTGTGTGTCCACACCATTCAAGTGAGTCTCCAAACTGTTCAAATGCTCCTTGGAATTCCCTAATTAATGGTGGCAATTAAAGAACGAGTCTGCATTCAAGGGTAGTCATTTACTTCTCCTGAAAAGAAGACTTAAAAGCCAAGCTGTCTCCAACCGGAGGCGCAGGCACCCCACTGTGTTCCTTTGCTTCCAAGGCGCAGACAGTACATCCCCCTCTCAGAAGCACAAACAGCTGCTTCGATCCAAATACCCCGCCCGTTCAACGACCCCTTTTCTCAGCAGAGACTTGGGAGACACCGCTTGTTTCCAGCACAAGCCCAGCTGCTACTCAAAAGCACAGTAAAATAGTCTATCTGAAGGTGCAGCCTACTCGTCATCCTAAAGTACAGTGACTTTACCCGAAACACAGCCTACTCGTTGCCTCTAAAAGAACAAAGACCCCGTTGTCTTCGAAACATAGTCCACTTGTCGCCCTAAAGAACAGAGGCAACGTCATCTCCAGAAGCACAGTCTACTCGTCGCCCTAGAAGTGCAGCCAACCTTGCCTGAAGCACAGACGGCATGGTTCCACCCAATCGGTTTGCGTAAACCGCCTCTCTCAAAAATAGGATTGGGATTGATCAAGTTGATAAATGCAAATTGATTTAAATCTCGGACGAAGATTACACAGAATCCAAATACGAGATGAAATCCCAAGATTTGCTCGGCTACATCCAAACAAGCAAATCGGCACGCACCATATGTCACATCCTTCGGTTATTTTGATCACAAACAGAGATCTCATTCGAGGAGAATCTTAACATCTGCCACATGTCAGCGCCACAGAAGCCCGTACCATGTAAGGATGACAGATTTCTTCCTATCTCGAAACCCTAATGCACATCGCATATGTGCCCATCTCCCCTATAAATAGGAGAGGTTTTCCCCCAACAACATGATCGACAAAGAAAAGAAGATCCACAGAATTATCAAAATATTCAACTTCGGCGTCCTCCTGATCGGCAATCCTAGAGTTCCATCGAAGGCACCAGAAAGTCAGAGCAAGTCTCATATCATCATCGGATCGTCAACGGAGTAAAAGAGCCACTGCAGTGCTCGATCTACATCGTCACACTTTTCCAGAAAATTTTGTACTTAGATTTCTTCGTATAAGAATAGATTGTACTCTTTTTTACGTTCAATATACAAAAAGTTTTTTCAACCTTTTCTCATATCGAACAAGATGGAGACTCTGCTGGAGACTACCTTCTCCCCCAACGAGAAGATGGTGACGCAATTCGAAGATGACTTATTGGGATCCTCTCAGAAGATTTTGGTCGTACGCTTCGATTAGCAAGCTTTTGAAGATCTCCTTTCTGAAGAGAAGTCGAGCCCTTCAAAGTGGTTCATAAAATCGAAGAAGACTCGACGGACCTGGGTGCTTAAGACGGCTACGACAAGCAGCACGACGGAAGGGACTACGTCTCAGACCCCCCTAGTCAATAAAGCCTCGAAGATCCCTTCGACCGCTGATGCCAGGTCATCTCTCAGATCCCATGCTCCAAAAACACAGAGAAGATCACGGCTATCTTATGGAAAGCGTGAAAAAGGCGCAACACCGAAAGGAGCAAATGACGGCTCGCCCGCTCATGGAGGATGCTGCACCAGTAAGAACTTCTGTCTTCGACAGAATAACCGTTCCATCAGGTATGGCCATGTTGGATTTCGAATACTATGCATCATCTAATCATGGTAGGAGGAGATCCAAGGCAGCACTCGCCCCATGCGATCAAAGTGCTACGTCGATGGCGGACCGGAGGCCCGCATTGACAGTAACACGCACAGCCGATGGAAAGCTACACAAGACCATCCCAGACTCTCTGAAGCCTCGTCTGGCGGAACCCTGTCATCCCTTGAGTACCCACTCATACTACTCAAGGTCGGGGGTACGTCATCAGCAACTCTCTGATCGAGGCATACTCGGACCTCACCCACAGGAACTCGAAGGAAGAATGCCTTCTCCATATCTCTTCGACTGTGCACAGCGCTCCTGTGTACATGAAGAATGTAGAGGCATAAAGACTTCATCTGCTCCCTACGAGCGTAGGACGAGAGAAGAATCTGATATGCAGTCGGTATCTAAATCAAGACACACCTGTACTCAGATTACCATCAATTGTTGCTATTGTCAAGCATGTCCATCAAACGCCAAAGAGGAGGTCCGTCTTTCAAAAGCTACGACCGAGAACTTGTGAGGAAGAAGAAGAGCTCTGCGTTGCTTCATGCAATGTTGCTCGGGACTATCCGTCCCAGAAGAAGCTATCCAAGAAACCCTTTTCCTCGGTTGGCAAGTCCAAAAATGGCCTGGGGGTAGCAAGAATCTTGTGCCCAAAGAAGACGTGTTCCAACACACATACTTTAATGACGGATCATCGTCACAAGAAGACGATCCTTCGACCGCTGCACCTGTTAGGGTAGCCAGCCTGCTAGGTGTATAACAACCCTTCGTTTCAGCATGACGAAGAGACGTATGACACCGACACTTCTGCGGGCGCAAGCAGTCAGAAGACCAGGAGTAGGAACAATGTCGAGTCAAAGAATGATCGCAACTTGCCAGTCATCCCACAAGACGATGAGCACCAACACTCCAAACCAGAAAGCGAAAGATCTACCACTCCTTCTACTTATACGCACATAGCATCTGTGCACATGGCGGCTGATGATAACAAAGAATCAAGCGAAAGTGCTGATCAGCAGAAACGCATTAAGGCTCTCAAAAGAAGACTTAACACGTTGAACATATCCATGAAGACTTTAGCCTCTGTCGTTCTGGAGATTAATGACAGATTGGTTCCCAATGCCTCCACACCTACAGCTCCGACGGTTCGTAATGGGACTAGTACCCTGCCAGTCATAAACTAAGTCGTGCAGTCGTCGACCACTCCGTCGACCAGCAATCCAGCAGTGTCCAATGAAATACAGCAAGCACTCAAGGAGTTGTACGCTCGCCATGATGCCAAACAAGAATGAACCACACTCCGAAAGATGGGCATCCGGTATCCTTACCATGCTGAGTGAGACAATATGGTTTATCCTCCCAAATATAAATTACAGACTATTTCCCCTTATGATACTAAGGAGTCGCCCAGACGATACTTGAGGTACTTTGCCTCAGTAAAAGGACACCTACCAAAGGTCGGCGTCCTTCTCACTAGCATCTTCATTAGAGCTCTATAGGGGGTGGCCTATGAATGGTTCTGCAGTTTGTCCGACAACTGCATTAAATCATTTGAAGACCTGAAGAACATGTTCCTAGAATGGTTCTACGAAGAAGGTCTGGACATGATGATGTCTACTCTCATGGACATCGTTCAGAAAGAAAAGGAGTCCGTACGACCTTACATTGAACGCTTCTGCCAGGCTGCCCTAAGGCTACCACCAGGCATGCCTGAGCCCATGCTCATGGATTCATGCTGCAAGAATATGCTTCCTGCCATCAAACTGTGGCACAGTGCTCCCTGCATCGAGTGGACACCCTTTATTACTGAAGCAGATGTAGCTCAGAAGAAGGCACATGATGCACAACTCTTGGGTCTGAACTTCTCCTCTACTAAAGATAAAGGGAAGCAAGAAAGAGACGATAAAGGTAAGCAAGCTATGGCCGTCAATATTACAAAGGGTCCAGTGCTCGTGAGCTCCAAGCCAGCCGAAGCACAGAAGTCGAAGGAAACCTACTCCTTCAATGACGAAGACACACTCGAATTATTCGATATGCTGACCAAGGGCGGCAGGCTGCAGCTTCCATCTCCCAAGCGTCCTGACGAGGTGGAAAAGGTAGATAATCCTAAGTACTACCATTACCACCAGTACATCCACCACTCAACACGCGACTGCTACGTGTTGAAAAGAGAGATTCAACGTCGTATCGACACCAAAGTCATCTCTTTCGATTACGAGAAAAAGACTTTGACGACCAACATGGTCACGATACATTTCGGGAGCTTTCCGATAGCCGAGACTCGAGACGGCGTCGTCCCCATCCCAAAGGCAATGATGGAAGTCGTCAACCTTCCGTCTGCCAGGGACAATGCTCAAGGCCTCATCCCCTTCACAACACTGCAAGGTGAAGTAATATGGGTTCATCCAGATCTCACTCCTGATATAATTGCGCTAGCAGCGCATCCGGCTAAAGGAAGAAAGGTCAGGACATGTCGTATGGTCTCCTCATCGGCAGAAGATACCAGGGTGACCACTCGTTTGGCTCTCCAGTGAAAGGAAAACCAGGCTCCTAAAGAAGAGACGCCCCCACCGGCGACCCATTCTACTCCCGATACAGCACAAGCCGGACCTTCTTAACCTCCTATCGCAGATAAGCAGAAACAGAAGGAGATCCGCTTCGAAAAGCCTTTACGAAAGGACTTGGCAGTAGGTTTGATCAAGCCCTACAACTTCGATATACTGGCACAGCTGGCCAACACGTCGGCTCGGTTATCACTCTTCGAGCTTCTCCGGCTCTCCAAAGCAACTTGGGATGCCCTAAGCGAGGTACTGCAGAATGCAGAGGCTTACCTGGCACAGGTGAAGCAGCCTAAGAAAGACCATGCGGCATGTCCACATTGCCATAGCATGGTCGAGGTAATTCCTAACAACACCTTCACGCAGCATGATATGTTGCTAAAGAACAACCGGCACAACCGACCCATGTACTATGCATAATACGTAGGTGCCATCAAGGTCGATCGTATTCACATCGACCCGGGCTCATCGCTCAGCATCATCCCTTGGAGCCTGCTCCAAACTCTAGGGATCCCAATGTACCATCTTACGGCATCGAACACCGCCATCAGTGGCTTCAACACGAAAAAGAGTAGGCCTCTGGGCAAGATCCGATTGAAGTGCCAAATAGGAGATCTTCATACTGAGGTTACCTGTTACGTCATCGAGGCAGACATAAACTATAACATGTTGCTTGGACGGCCATAGATCCATGAGTACATGATCGTCCCCTCCATCCTTTACCAGTGCATGAAGTATGTCGCCAGTGACGCGACCGTCAAGACAGAGTTTGCTGACATCGACCCGTTCCGAGGTCTCGAAGCATACTATACGGATGCCGATCTGTACAAACCACTCCTATGGGACGACGAGTCCAACGATGCCGACAACAAAGTAGAAGCTGCAGCCGTCACGGAAGGACCCATAAGGGTTCGACTAAAAGGGAAGCTACTTAAGACTCCAGCCCCCCTGGTCATCAAAATCCAGGGCAAGGCTCCAGCACGACCGCCTCCGACGGCATCAAGCCAGCAGCCCTACAAATAAAGCTCTCCCGAAAGGCCTCGACACCCGCTTCAAAGCAGCAGGATACTCTGGCGCGTCCCGCGGTGATCAAGATGAAGCAAAAATCTCCTCCACCTCCTTCTGCAGCAGCTCTTGCCTACAAGGAATTACAAGATGATGTCTGCGCCAATACCGAGGCACAGTCTTTAGATGATGTAATCTCTCGGGATAAAATTTTGCTTTTTATTAATAGAAAGTTGTCTTCCAATTACTCCTGTGCGCATTGGAACACTAAGTACTTCTTAGACAACGCTTTATGTACTATACAAATGCAAGTGACAATCGCCAACTTTGTAAACCGATTTGTCCCCTCCAAAGGCTCCTACTTCCTAGTCCCGCCAAGGAACCCGAAGAAGAAACCTATCGCCTTCGATCGACTAGAACATCAGCAACGGCCAGCCTCAGGAGAACTAGAACCCGGCAGCGGCAAGATGTAGCTCTACCTCTATGCTACTCAAGCCAAATATCTCATCTAGAAGATGGAATACGACCTGAACAGCAACAAAGGTCTGAATTACGGCAAAGGTCGGCGGCTTCCCTTACGAGTTCGTACTCCGAAGGAGAAGCCTCAGAACTACTACCAACATACTTGCCAAGGGTTGGGGTATATTACTCCTATGACCACTTCAGAGAGTTCAGAACCGGAGGCTCCACTACACTCGTATTCTTTCTGTCACGACCCAATCCCGAATAATTGGACACGAGTTGGACACGCCCAGCCTTCGTCGTTAGACATGACAAAGTAAGCTGTACCAATCTAAGAAAACTACGAGGCAATATGAATAAGTATAAATCACAACATCTCTATAAACGATCCCAGAAATCCAAGTACAATATTCTATAATTTATTACATTCATC
Organism: Iris pallida; assembly: GCA_029216955.1. Classification (NCBI taxonomy): domain Eukaryota; kingdom Viridiplantae; phylum Streptophyta; class Magnoliopsida; order Asparagales; family Iridaceae; genus Iris; species Iris pallida. The sequence goes on from JANAVB010029620.1 coordinate 8,673,475, forward strand.
TAGAAAGCAAGGTAAAGTCTGAAGTCTCTAATACAATAAAAGTAAACTGGTAAAATAGAAAGATAACTAGACTTCCTCGGCCTCTAGGTCTAGTGTAGCTCCAGTTGGCTCTAGCATGTCAGCAGGCTCACGGCCATAGTACGTGTCACACATCGCCTCCATCTTACCTGTAATATATCCAATCAGGAGCGGAGCAAAGTACAGTTCTAGGTAATGAACAAGAACATCATGACATAGAAATGAGTACAGGAGAACAGGAAAGAACATGAAAGTACAGAAATGTAAGTACAGGAAATAAAGTATAAGAATATAAACCATGAACCTGAAGTACAAGATATGACATGTGCACAATATTTGAAAAACAACTAACCTATGTGACCGGCTGGGGTAAGTACAGGAATAAGTACATGAGTACATGAATATCGGTACGGCTTAGGACCCGCGTGCATGGTGCAAGGCCTAAGCTATCTACATGAATATCAAAACATGGTTTTGGTCACATAGTTAGTGTATTTTCCCTCCCCAACTACAAATAAGTACAAGAACATGAAAGTACAAGAGTACAAGATATTGTGTCATAACGTATCATCAAGAGAAGTACAAGATATGAAATGTAAATGCACAAGACCATAGAATGTACTTGCCTTGCTCCGGAAAAGTACGGGTAATGAATGGAGCTGGAGGTCATCCTGTTTATTTTAAGTACAAGTTGGTTAAGTTCTAAACAATATCAACTAGTTATCTTTTCTCTAACCACAACTATTTATTGTATAATTTATATTAGCTATACACTTTACCAACTATGGATAACTTAGATATACCACTAATCTACACCCCTTCCTAACTAAGCATATAAATAGAAAATCTCTAACCATATTAGCATTGACATACCATACCAAAATAATATAGTTTGCATACTCAAATAAAAGATTTGTTTTAGAAATGAATAGTACTTCGTAAAGGTTTACTAAGAAGTCTATAATATATTAACCCTATTAATTATCAGTGCCTCTACAATCATATAGGTAGCCTATTTAATAATGAAACATAGGCACATTCTAAGCAATGTTAACAATCATACTAAGGTGTATGGGCCTGATGGCAACATATGATTATCCTTAACTCTAAACTCAGTCTAGTTAAACTGCCACTTAATCAGATAGCATGAAATTCAATTTAAACGGTTCACTAAATCTATTAGGCTGGCCCAAACCACATACTGATGATGACAACTGAAGACTAAGTTTCCACATATATAATTTATCCAATTAGAACAGACTTGCCAAGTCTAACCCAAAATCCTTAGCCCATTGCCAACATTTGCAAGCCTAGCAAGTTATAAACTGAACTCCACACAAGCTAACTCAGAAGAGAAATTGAACCTAGAATAAGGAGTTGTGGTTTAGCAAAATATGTAACCCAGTTCTAGCACCAACCAACTAAACTTCCATCATAAGTATACAATTTTTGCCTGCAGACGTAAACACATCCAAAATTATACAAAACCCCAAGCCAGCAATCAACCCAACCAACAACCTAGCAATTACATACACTCCCGGCCATTCCCTCTTTGAATATATGTAATGCCTGTGGTTCGTATTACGTATTTTAAAATACGTGTACGTATTTTATCTTGTATTGCATGATTCCTTGCTTAGTTTTCTTCATGGCTTGGTTTATTCTTGGGTTGGTTCGGCTTGGCTCGGTTTGCTTTGGTTCACTATGAACCAAGGGTGAACCCCCTACCTACCACCACCACTACCATTTATTAACCCCACTTCCTTCTCTCTCTTTATTACTCTTCTTCTTTCCTCCAATACTTCTTCACCTACCAGAGAGAGAGAGAGAGAGAGAGGGGTCTAGGCAAGTGCAACTTACTTCATGGGGGAACTCAAATTTTATTGCTTCATTCTCTTCCTTACAGCATTTTAACTTACTTTAGTACTTGGCATTTTTACTTTCCATGGCCAGATTCTTGTATATCTAAGTTTACTTTATTTTCAGAATTCTTGGGTTTTGATCTACTTAATCTTGTTATTTCTAAGCTTTGATGGTTCCATGTTGTAGAGAATTTCATTCTGTCCCGTTTTGACCTATGTAAGTTCGGATTTGGGCTCCGGATGATGGAGTTATGGAGCTTGAGAACTTGGCTCCCATGATGTTCTTTCTCTCGAAATTTTGGAGAAGATGAACTGTGCTTAGACTTGACCGCATGAATATTTCATGCGGCAAGTGTTCTCCCAGCCGCATGAGACCCACTTGACTCCAACCGCATATACCTGATTGATAGTCGGCCAAATGGACCTATTTCTCCTCCTGCCGCATATGCACAGCTTCCCCCGTCAGCCGTATATGCTCGGTTTTCCGCCAGCCGCATATGCGCCCATCATTTTTAGCCGCATATGCCACTGTCATTCCCTGGCCGCATGGGGACTAGTCCTTTTTCCAGCCGCATAAGGACTCATCCCCTTCAGCCGCATGAGACCTGTCCCCCGCTAGCCGCATATGTTTTGCTGCCTCCGCCAGCCGCATGAGCTGTTTTTGTTCAGAGCCGCATGGGCTCTTATTTCCTCCGACCCGCATGGACTTCTTTCCCCAGCCGCATGAACCCGACTCCCTTCGCTAGCCGCATGACCCTTCCATCCCGAGGCGCTTAGACTGCTCCCTCCCCAGCCGCATGAGATCACTTCTTGGCCGCATATGCCGAGCCGCATGGATCTTTTATAGCTGGTATTTTAGGAATATTTTAATTATTACTATTATGCCCATGCCATGTAACTCTCAGTATAACTTGAGTTCTTATGGCGTACACATTTACCTTTATTGTAAATGACAATTGTACATGACATGGTGTGACAAGTAAATATGACATGACATGATAGTGGCCCGTTGTGGCACACTCCTGACAAGTAAACTTGACATGATATATCTTGATAAGCTGTTGCGACGGCTACCTGACATGACATGACCTGCATAATTAACCCAGACACCGTGGGCGATTGTGCTTGTACAAATAATCCAGTCATGTCTTGCATCATGTCTAGGAGGAGACTCCTGAGTACCACGGTCAGGAGTACCTACTGAAATAGACTAAGGCTAATAACTAGATTAATACATTAGTCATAAAGAGATCTCCCAGCTACATGCAATCTCGTTATCTGGGCGCGCCTGGGATATGTAGCCTGCCGTCGAGTAAGGCACATTTCCAGCATACTGTCATGTGTTGCACCCTTCAAGCTACCTAAGGATACATACGTTTTCTGGACGGTGTACCCACCTGAATTCAACCCCTAATTTTTGACCTGGGTAACCTGGATGGTCTGCAGGGCTTATGGCTGTGGAATAATCTCACTGCATCTTGTTAGTAACTAGGATTGTGATAACCCTAGTTAGTTAAGTATCAAACCGTAATTCTTGCTTGGCTGTGAAATGATTGGATGGAGTCTAACCAGTCTAGTCTTGTCCTGATTCTGTTCCAGATTACTGTATGACCAGAATGCCTGTATTTATTTTACCGATAAATGGTAAGAATTCCAAGTTCTGTTCAGACAAAGGGTTACAACCTCGGTCCTTGTTTGGTTTACGGGTTGTAACCTGGCTATCTGAATAGTCCCATAGTTTTCTCATCGTATATCACCCTGTGATGCTTTTCTTAAAACTCCTGTCTTATTTACTACCTTATTACTATTGTGTTAATTGCTGGTTTAGTTCCTAAGTGAAGCTTCCTTTGTGGCACTTGCTCTTTCTGGGGTCTGACCCAGCTGGTTTTGTATGGCCAGATTTTGGAGCAGCTCCAGAGGATCTACCGACTTTTCAGCCCGATGGTGGCGACTAGACGTAACCAGGGCAACGAGTGGGTTTATCTTTGATCTCCCACTTTATTGTAAAAATATTCTTTTGAGGCGTTTAGCCGACGAGGACCTATTTAGCTCGATTACACTTACTTACTGTCTGCCTACGGGCTGTAACATGATTGACAGATCCTAGGGTTGATCATGTATGACTAAAAATCTTGCTAGTCCTAACATTTTGTAACGACTAGCTTCATGATCAACCGAATATGTAATGTTTGGGACGCCTTACTATTGTATATTTGGTGATCTAACATCTTGTAACATTTACTCACTTGCTTGTGATTGAGACACTAGGCTTGTTCATGACCTTAAGAGACTGTTGGCTTGTAGTAAACCCTCATGTATCTAGACAGCCGTGACCGTATAGCGAGGTGGGTTGCACTTCAATATATGTAGCTGGCTATGTCTGCCCCCGCTCTCCAGTATTCTGGTTCTGGGGCGTGACAATATAACGGTCATATATGACTTAGAGAATTATAAGAGAAATGTAGGAACAAAATACCATATGAACTTCAAAACCAAATAAAAACAAATATGAAAATAAACTGATCCACACAATCAAAGTGTAAAATTTAAACCAATAGCTAAATCCTTCCCAGAATCCAAGCAACACATCTACCTATCCTCTATAATTTAGCTACAAATATGTAGAAACATCTATCGACAATTAATATACAACTAAATTGAATCAATTTTGAAATAATAGATGAAATTTCCTACTGCCATAAGAATTTTTGCACCCAACTCCTTCAACGAACACATACACACGGACACGACTGTAATTGGGACCCCATTCCAAAACCTGGACACGATCCACATTCAAACACAGCTACTTGATTGCACACCTGAACTGTCATACTCAGACACGACACAACCTGGATACGCCAACACCAAAACTCTACTGATCCTAGGCAATACCATATTACTCAAATTTAAAATAAATTCTACAATTAAAAGAAGGATAACATTGTACCTGGAAGAGGATACAACTAGATCAGGGACACATCTTATGGGTCGGATATGACTCCTCATTTCCAAGTGTAACCAAGAATCTGCCACCGCGTGCTCGATCAAGAGGAATTCCAATCGAACCGATCAATTCAAACAGTTGACTGCCGCAAGGAATTCTTCCAACACAAAAAAGAATCGATTGCTCAAGGTCGATCAAAATATAGACCCAAGGAATTAAAATTCTCAAAATAATTGAATTATTCATAAATCACTTACTAGAAATTCAATTGGTTCAACCAAGAATTGATGACGATCTCGCGGTGAACGTCGGAGAAGGGAATCGCCGGAGTAAGCCACTCATTGGTACTGAAGAGCCTGTCGTCGTTAGCATGGTGCGCCGCTAGAGTAGGTGCGCACAGTTGAGTGCCGTTAAGAACCACCCGTCAAATCTCATTATTTTCAGGATGAATGCGCAACTGCCGAGAGATAGTATCGCTGCTGGAGAGGAATCAATCTCCGTCGAACACCGCTGTTGGTGGTTGCCGCCGTCGAGAATTTGCCGCCATAGAGATGATCCTGCCGCCTAACGGTGGTGGAGGGCCCGCCTGGTTGCCGCGGCTGGGGAGGGAAGCCTCGCCATGGCTGAAGAATTAGTGTTAGGGTTAGGGTTAGGGCTCGATAAAAAATTTGGGAATGAGGAGATTTGAGGATTCTGATCATAATAGAAAGAAATAACAAAGATCTCTTTTCTCTCTCTCTCTCTCTCTCTGACTTAAATAAGTAAGAAGTAAAGAATGGGAAGTTTGCAATTAAGGGCACAACAATTGAATAATTACATAATACTCCCAAAAATATGTTATAAGGTTGTTATGGTTGTTAGAGTCTTGGAGAACACTCCAAGTTAGCTACTCCCATTGGTTAATTAATTAACCAAGATACTTAAGTAAAACTTTTCCAATATATATATATATATATATATATATATATATATATATATATATATATATATATATATATATATATATATATATATATATATATATATATATATCATGAATTATAAATAGTAAACAAAACTTGAATTTAATTTATTCTTCTAAGTAAAAAAATATATTAAAATATTCAAAAAAAATTACTAAACTGGGAAGGTGGGGTTACAAATCCCCCCTAGAAAAATTTTGTCCTTGAAATTTCAAAGAGCATGGCACGATATTTGAATGACACGGAATTCAAAATCGGTTAGACGCGAGTGTGAATACACTCAATGACTGGATACAAAATCGTAAAGATTTGAAACAACTTAGCATGAGAAAATAAACGGGTAAAATGGCATGATTGATAATGATCAAAATTGGTCAGGCACAAAGTGAAACAAATTTTAATTAAGGCCAAGTATGATAATTTTCATATAGGGAGTTGAAATAACACGATCTAGCAATGAGCAAGAATTTAAATAGGCACGAGGTAGCATGAATTTCAATTACGACTTAGAGGAGTAAAATCATGAAGGGATGATCTTCTAAGTACGATCTAAATTGAACTTTAGCACAATGAAATGGAGCAATTAGAAAAATCACGGTTAGATAGGTATGATTAAGACCAAGGTTTAGACAGAACATGATATAGGTACGATCAATAGAAACATTTCTGGTGGAATGGAATCAAATCTAGCAATGTATATTTTGAGGAAAAATCAAATGATCCAACTATAAAATACAATAAGAGAAAATTGTGAGAGTCGATTGAGAAAACATATGAAAACTACCCAGGAGGTATTAGTATCAAATCAAGGTGAACATACAAGGATTTGTGATTCACGAAGAATCAATAATCATGTGAAAAGGGCATATAATCTCTATGGTATCCGAGAACATATAGATATTTGAAGTTACTTTACTTAGAATCCCTATCCCGCCAGTGTATATTTAGCTGCAATGAACTTTCAGTTCAGTGACTCAAATAACGATATGTTACCGGATACTCTAACGACTTATCCCTTTCCAAACAATTATTAACGAAGTAACTCAAGAGATCAAAATATGAAGAATTTAGGACAAGGTCTCAATAATACCCAAAAACCTATGAATATCCGAAATCATTTTAACTTAGAGTTCATGCCTCACCAGTGAGCAGCTGGCTGCAGTGAACCCTCAGTCTTCATAATCCAGATAATGGCTGCAACGCACAACTGCCACATCATAATAGGTAGTCGAATATTCTCTCAACCTTATCCATGGAAATTATAAAAGGGTTTCAAAGAATTCAAAATGAGTTCCAATAGTCCAAGTCATAAAAAAATGATATTATATGCCTGTTAGAATACAAGGGTTTATTAGGTACTAAGAAGCAGCAACGGATCCAATCAAGGAGTAGTGAGTACTAAAAGGTCAATAAGGAGATTTTAAACCTCAACAGTGAACAAAGTTTCAAATGGTAACCAAAATCTCAAATAAAACCTATGATGGTAACAATATTCCATATATGGGACGTTATCCCGAAGGGATAACAGAGTCGTGAAGGATGAACAAAAGCAAAGTATCAGATAGGAGACAAAGTTTCAAAATAAGAAATAAAATCTCGTACCGAAAACAAGTTTCAATAAAATCTCGAATAACAATGAAATATTAAGCAAAAAATCGAATATAAAACAAAATCTCCAATAGGGTACACAGTCAAAAATAGAAAATCAAGTATCAACAAAGTCGTGAATAAGAAACAAAATCTTGAATAAAAAATCTCAACAAAGAAACAAGGTTTCGAATAGTGACTAGAAAACAGGTTCCAATAGGAAACAAGGTATTAGATCGTAAATATGAAACAAGCAAATCTCAATAGTAAACAAAGTCGTAAATAGAGAACGAGTCCCGAAAAAAGTCAAGAATAGGAAATAGAATCTCAAATAAGCATCAATAGAAGCGAAGGTTCAAACAAGGTTTCAGAAAGATATTTCGAGTAGGAATAAATCTCGAATAGTACAAGTTCGATTAGCGAACAGAATATCAATAAACGAGTAGGAACAAGTATCCATGAAACAAGCAAAATCTTGGATAGAAGACAAGGTCGAAACAAGTATTGGACAAACAACTCTCGAATAGAAAATCAAAGTCATGAAAGGGGAATAGGCAAACAGTATCGAGTAGTGGATTTCAAACAAATATCAAATTGCAGATATAATAAAACATGTTTACTGAATAGGAAACAATATCTCGAAATAAGTTTCGAATATCAACCAAGGTTTCAAAATAGAAAACAAGAAGTTTCAAGAAAAGATCTAGGTGCTAAGTCAAATTTAAGGGAAGACTGGATTGCGAATCAAGATACATGGTTTTCTCCAACCTTGCAAAAGAAGCCTTCTGCCTTCATTCTATCTTCAGTATTCCTCTGGGACTGGAATCTTTTCAATCTTCTTAACTGTCCTGACGTAGACTAGTCCATGCGGTAGTGGTCCATGTGATTGTTGAATCTGGAGAGGTGGGTCCCCTTGCTGTAGTCCTGATGCTCCTCGTTCTTGTCCTTGGGCAGTGTGATCAGCGGTCTCCGAGCAACCCTTGACTTGGTGGGTAGGCGATTAGCAGTACAAGCATAGGCTCAGTCAATTGCGGCACTTCTCGAACGATGTCCTGGATGGCGACAGAAAGCACAAATGACCATCATCTAAATCTAATGATGCGACGGAAGAGGCGCTGTCTGAGTGTGGCAACGATTTACGGATTCATAGTAGCTGCTATCTCCGTCATAAGTCGTCTTGTCTCTCCTGGGCTTCAGCTTTCCATCTCGTTCTATTGTCCGTGCTACATTCTGTATCTCCTGGCTGGTGGCTCCAATCTTCAGATGAGTCGGGTCCTTAAGGACATGGATGATCTTCAGTGGCTGCTCCAGGTTCTCGTTTTACTTTTCGGTGCAAGGTATACGTTCGGTGTCGGGGAAATCCAAATGTCCAAGAGTCTGGAAATTAGAAGTCCTCTCTTGCTCGGAAAGAGCATCTATAAGTCTGGCTTGAAAAAGGACGGCCTGCTCCCTCTGGGTGGTCAAGGAACTCTTGAAACGCCTCTGTCAACTGCATACTACCCATGGGGATAGTAGGGCGATAGAAGGTAGTGGAAGCTAGGAACCCTCAAGTGTAGGTAGATCAACAGTTTCGGTGTTGCGTGCTTGAATTATCTGAAAAACATAAAACTGTTAAAATGTCCTAAACCTAAAAATAACAAGTATTTATAGAATATCAATATACCCGATGTACCCAATTTCCTATATTGTGATCAAGTTTCCCTAGTTTAAATCAAGTCCCCCGATAGTACTCTAATACCTAGGTACTATTAGGACAGTCCTTCATAGTCCACCACTAAAAATATGTCACGACCCGCTCCCGAATAATCAGACACGAGTCGGACACGTCCAGCCTTCGTCGTTAGACATGACGAAGTAAGTTGTACCAATGTAGGGAAACTACAAGGCAATATGACTAAGTACAAATCACAGCATCTCTGTAAACCATCCCAGAAATCCAAGTACAATATTCTATGATTTATTACATTCATCAAGAAAGCAAGGTTAAGTCTGAAGTCTCTAATACAATAAAAGTAAACTGCTAAAATGGAAAGATAACTAGGCTTCCTCGACCTCTAGGTCTAGTGCAGCTCCAGCTGGCTCTAGCACGTCAGCAGGCTCACGGCCATAGTACGTGTCATACATCGCCTCCATCTCACCTGCAATATATCCAATCAGGAGCGGAGCAAAGTACAGTTCTAGGTAATGAACAAGAACATCATGACATGGAAATGAGTACAGGAGAACAGGAAAGAACATAAAAGTACAGGAATGTAAGTACAGAAAATAAAGTACAAGAATGTAAACCATAAACCTGAAGTACAAGACATGACATGTGCACAATATTTGAAATACAACTAGCCTATGTTACCGACTGGGGTGAGTACAGGAATAAGTATAGGAGTACATGAATATCGGTACGGCTTAGGACTTGCGTGCACGGTACGAGGCCTAAGCTATCTACATGAATATCAGAACATGGGGTTTGGTCATATAGCTAGCGTATTTCCCTCCTCGACTGCAAGTAAGTACAAGAACATGAAAGTACAAGAGTACAAGATATCGTGTCACATCGTGTCATCAAGAGAAGTACAAGATATGAAATATAAATGCACAAGACCATAGAATGTACTTGCCTTGCTTCGGGAAAGTACGGGTAATGAATAGAGCTGGATGTCATTATGTTTATTTTAAGTACAAGTTGGTTAAGTTCTAAACAATATCAACAAGTTATCTTTTCTCTAACCACAACTATTTATAGTATAATTTATATATAGCTATACACTTTACCAACTATGGATAACTTAGATATACCACTAATCTACACCCCTTCCTAACTAAGCATATAAATAGAAAATCTCTAACCAGATTAGCATTGACATACCATACCAAAATAATACAGTTTGCATACTCAAATAAAAGATTTGTTTTAGAAATGAATAGTGCTTCACAATGGTTTACTAAGAAATCTAGAATATATTAACCCTATTAATTATCAGTGCCTCTACAATCATATAGGTAGCCTATTTAATAATGAAACATAGGCACATTCTAAGCAATGCTAACAATCATACTAAGGTGTATAGGCCTGATGGCAACAGATGATTATCCTTAACTCCAAACTCTAGTTAAACTGCCACTTAATCTGATAGCATGAAATTCAATTTAAACGGTTCACTAAATCTAATAGGTTGGCCCAAACCACACACTGATGATGACAACTGAAGACTAAGTTTCCACATATATAATTTATCCAATTAGAACAGACTTGCCAAGTCTAACCCAAAATTCTTAGCCCATTGCCAACATTTGCAAACCTAGCAAGTTATAAACTAAACTCCACACAAGCTAACTCAGAAGAGAAACTGAACCCAGAATAAGGAGTTGTGGTTTAACAAAATATGCAACCCAGTTCTAGCACCAACCAGCTCAACTTCCATCATAAGTATACAATTTTTTGCCTGCAGACGTAAACACATCCAAAATTATACAAAACCCCAAGCCAGCAATCAACCCAACCAACAACCTAGCAATTACATACACTCCAGGCCATTCCCTCTTTGATTATAACGGTCATATATGACTCAGAGAATTATAAGAGAAATATAGGAACAAAACACCATATGAACTTCAAAACCAAATAAAAACAAATACGAAATAAACTGATCCACACAATCAAAGTGTAAAACTTAAACGAATTGCTAAATCCTCTCCAGAATCAAAGAAGCACATCTAGATATCCTCTGTAATTTAGATACACATATGTAGAAACATCCCTCGACAATTAATATACAACTAAATTGAATTAATTTTGAAATAATAGATGAAATTTTCTACTGCCATAAGAATTTTTGCACCCAACTCCTTCAACGAACACACACACACACACGGACACGGCTGCAATTGGGACACCATTCCAAAACCTGGACACGATCCGCATTCAAATACAGCTACGCGATTGCACATCTGAACTGTCATACTCAGACACGACACAACCTGGACACGCCAACACCAAAACTCTACTGATCCTGGGCAATACCATATTACTCAAATTCAAATAAATTCTACAATTAAAGGAAGGATAACATTGTACCTGGGAGAGGATACAACTAGATCAGGGACTTATCTCAATGGTCGGCTACGACTCCTCGTTTCCAAGTGTAACCAAGAATCAGCTACCGCGTGCTCGATCAAGACAGGGATTCCAATCGAACCAATCAATTCGAACATTAGACTGCCGTAAGGAATTCTTCCAACACAAAGACGAATCGATTGCTCAAGATCGATCAAAATATAGATCCAAGGAATTGAAATTCTCAAAATAATTAAATTATTCAGAAATCACTTACTAGAAATTCAATTGGTTCAATGAAGAAGTAATGACGATCTCGCGGTGAACGTCGGAGAAGGGAATCGTCAGAGTAAGCCGCTCGTTGGCACTGGAGAAGACAGCCCACCGTCGTTAGCGTGGTGCACCGCTAGAGTAGGCACGCACAATCAAGCACCGTTAAGAACCACCCGTCAGATCTCATCGTTGCCAAGATGAATGCGCAACCGCCGAGAGATCGTATCGCTACTGGAGAGAAATCAATCTCCGTCGAACGTCGCCGCTAGTTGTCGCCGCCGTCGAGAATTCGCTGCCAGAGAGATGATCCTACCGCCTAACGGTGGTGGAGGGCCCTCCTGGTTGCCGCGGCTGGAGAGGGAAGCCTCACCATGGCTGAAGAATTAGGGTTAGGGTTAGGGTTAGGTCTCGATAAGAAATTTGGGGATGAGGAGATTTGAGGATTCCGATCATAATAGGAAGAAATAACATAGATCTCTTTTCTCTCTCTCTCCCTTTGACTTAAATAAGTGAGGACTAAAGAATGGAAAGTTTGCAATTAAGGGCACAACAATTGAATAATTACATAATACTCCCAAAAATCTGTTATAAGGTTGTTATGGTTGTTAGAGTCTTGGAGAACACTCCAAGTTAGCTACTCCCATTGGTTAATTAATTAACCAAGATACTTAAGTAAAAGTTTTTCCAATTTATATATCTTCATGAATTATAAATAGTAAAAAAACTTGAATTTAATTTATTCTTCTAAGTACAAAAAATATTAAAATATTCCAAAAAATTACTAAACTGGGAAGGTGGGGTTACACTTCCGGCTCTTCAACCTAGGATTATGATACCAGTATAAGTCGAGACCTCCAGAAGGTACTATCCGTCAATATGGTTTCAACTGACGCTTCCGCAGAGGAAGATGACTAGGCACTCGATTTCTTCGAAGAGGAGCCCTGGGCTCAACGTGTTGGCTCTCAGTGGGAGTGGAGTTTCAAACAGCGAGAGCCTCCCTCCGAGGACGATGTCGTCCAGATCGACTTAGGGGATAAAACTTTCCCTAAACCCATCTTTGTCAGCAAAAGCCTGACAGGAGACGACAAAGATTCTCTAGTACAGTTGGTCCGGGAGTATATAAACGTCTTTGCCTGGAGCTATGAAGATATGTCGAGTTTGGACCCACAAGTCGCCATGCACCGGCTCAACATTCTACCTGACACCAAACCTGTCAAACAGCAGCATCGTCGCTTCCGTCCCAATATTATGGACGCCATCGAAGAAGAAGTCGATAAACTCCTTGAGAGTGGCTTCATCCGTGAAGAACAGCACCCAGACTGGGTGGCTAATATCGTGCCGGTTACCAAGAAGAACAGAAAGATTAGATTCTGTATAGACTTTCTGGATCTCAATTCGGTCTGTCCAAAAGATGAATTTCCTCTCCCAATCACAGACGTGATGATCGACAACACTTATGGCTTTAAGTGTATGTCCTTCATCGATGGCTTCTCAGGCTACAACCAAATCAAGATGTTCCCCGAGGATGAAATACAAACTTCATTCGGGACTCCGAAAGGGATATGCTGTTATACAATTATACCCTTCCGATTGAAGAATGCAGGTGCAACCTACCAGCGGGCTATGTGTACCATATTCCGCAAACTTCTTCAGAAGACGGTGGAGTGTTACGTCGATGACATTGCCGTCAAGAGCAAAGTCAAGTCCAGCCACTTGGATGACTTACGAACAGTGTTCGACATAATACGGGCGTACCAACTAAAGATGAATACGGTCAAGTCCTTCCTAGGTGTCTCCAGCGGCAAGTTCTTAGGCTTCATCGTCACGGCAAAGGGAATCCATATTGACTGGAGGAGACGAAGGCAATCTTGGACATGGCTTCTCCAAAGAATCTTAGGGAACTTCGAGGCCTGCAAGGACGTCTGGCATACATCAGAAGATTTATAGCAAACCTCTTTGGTCGATGCCAGCCCTTCACCAAACTAATAAAGAAGGGGGTTTCCTTTGTATGGATCGAAGAGTGCCAGCAAGCATTCGATGACTTCAAGAAGTACCTTACTATTCCCCCTGTTCTGGTAGCTCCAGCAATAGGAAGACCTTTTCTACTCTACGTCCGAGCCATGGATCACTCTCTTGGGGCATTAATGGCCCATATTAGAGATGAAGGACACGAGTAGGCCATCTCTTACCTTAGTAGAACTATGATTGGAGCTGAGTACAGATACAATCCTGTCGAGAAGGAGTGTCTTGCTTTACTCTTCGCCATTCAGAAAACACGTCACTATGTGACCGGACAGACGATCCACGTCATCTCCCGAATCAACCCCATCAGGGTCCTCATGACCAAGCCAGGGGCTTTGACCTCGAGGTTAGCCAACCGGGCCATACTCTTAACTCCTTATGACATGGTGTTCGTCCCTCAGAAGGCAGTTAAAGGCCAAGCGTTGGCCGATTTTCTAGCAGCGCACCCTGTGCCAGAGACGTCAAAGCTCTACGACGACATTTCCGATGAAGTCTTAGAATCTAATGTTGTCTCAGACAACCCCGTATGGCAACTGTTCTTTGATGGTGCTTCAAGGACAGGGCCCAAGGGTGAGATTGTAGCGGGAGTGGGGGTTGTCCTCATTACCCCCGACGGCCTGATCATCTATTGCACCTACTCCCTCATGGAGTCATGTACCAACAACGTTGCTGAGTACAACACCCTCATCATCGGGCTACAACTCGCTAAAATGTTAGAGATTGACTACATCGAAGCCTATGGGGATTCAAAGCTGATCATTAGCCAAGTTCGAGGGTAATATGAAGTCCGTCATGAGGACCTTATCCCCTACCATCAGGCGGCCATAGACATCATCTCCATGTTCACAGGTTTCTTTATAGAACATGTGCCACGTTTAAAAAATTTAGAGGCCGACGCCCTCGCTGGTCTCGCCGCCTCTCTCGCAGCTTCTGGAAGATCCCAATACACCGTTACGGTGATGCGGCGAGAACTCGTCTGTCCGAAGAACGTTCTGCACACATGCCAAAGTTACTTAGTCCAAGCGGAGGCTAATATAGACGTACATGACTAGCATTTTCCGTTCATTGACTATGCCATCTACGGGATTCTACCCGAAGACTCGAAGGAGGCGGTTTCCATCACGAGACGTTCTCTTCGATTCTTCTATGACATAGCTACCAAAATGTTGTACCGTTGTTCTTACGACGAACTCATCCTCAGGTGCCTATCCCAGATAGAGGTGCAGGAAGCGCTCCGAGAGGCACACGATGGGACCTATGGAGCTCATCAACCCGGGCCCAAGTTGTAAGATCGACTGCGTCGCATGGGCTATTACTGGCCCACTATAATGGTAGACGTCGTAGAATATGCAAAGAAGTATCGGGTATATCAGTTGCATGCAGACTTCATTCACCGACCTTCGAAGCATCTATACCCTATTGTGGCCTCCTGACCATTTGAAGCATGGGAAATGGATATCGTTGGACCAATCATCCAGCCTTCCTCTAAAGGACATCGGTTTATCCTTTCCATCACGGATTACTTATCCAAGTGTGCGAAAGCAGTGTCATTGGCAGAAGTAAAAGCCTCGAACGTGATCAGCTTCATCGAGCACCACGTCATCTACCGGTTCGAGGTCCCCAGAAGAATTGTCCATAATAATGGCCCCCAGTTCGTGAGCCATGCCTTCCAGCGGTTCTGTGATAAGAAACGAATATAGAACGTGGCATCAATGGCCTATAACATGGCGGCTAATGGGTTGGTCGAAGGATTCAACAAAACTATCGTCAAACTGCTCAAGAAAGTCATGTCCTCTAATAAACACGACTGGAACGAGAAGTTGGGCAAATGCCTATGGGCATACCGTACGACCGTGCGGACACCAACGGGCAATACACCGTTCGCCCTGGTCTACGGAAGTGAAGCGGTGCTCCCTTTGGAGATTTAAACCCCATCCTTACGTGTAGCTATCACCAATAAACTGACTAACGAAGATAACTAACACAGATGGTTACAAGAGTTAAAAGCGTTGGATGAAAAATGCTTGCTAGTATAGCAAAGAATCAAGCTTTACCAAGCTCGTATTTTTGGGGCCTTCAACAAAAGAGTCCGGTTAAAATCATACCAAGTGGGCGACCTCGTCTTAGCAGTGCGCAGGTCGATGGTGAGGGCTCACAAGACAACTGGAAAGTTCGAGCCCAAGTTGGAAGGACCGTTCATCATAGAAACGGTATACTCCAACGGTGCTTATCGACTAGCCAAACCCAATGGTGACTTGCTAATGATGTCCATCAACGGCAAGTTCCTGAAGAAGTATTACGCCTGAAGATGAAACCGGCACAGGCTCTCGCATCCCCTAGGAGTGCCTATGGGTTCTGGTAAGGGAATTACTTTCTTCTATATCTTTCCTCCAGTAGATGAAGCATTTCACGTCCATATTACTTCTGGATTGCTCCTCTACACCCCGACGATGCGGCTATCACGTCCATATTACCTCTAAGTAGTCATTTTCTCCGTATTGATCCTATGATTATCATGGCTATCTAGAAAATAGTTCATGTTCATACTACCTCTAAATTATTGTTCTACATCCCAGCGAAGATTAGGCCTACCATTTTCATATTACCTTTGGTTAGGTGTGTCTTCTATAATGATCCCTCCTTATGTTGAAGAAAAAAGTGAGGGAACAGAAGAGTTTTTATACAAAAACAAAAATATGAAACATCACCAAGCACGTATGCTCATGCCACATGTCATGCTTCTGTTCAAAGTATCCCGAGCTTGACTCAAGTTCGGGACACTTTGAAGGGGGTCTTGAAGAAGCATGAAAAATTACAGCTGATAACATTCTTCTACCCCAGCGTAGATGATACAAAGGCACATACCGAGTATTAAAAAGACAACAGAAGATACGGAAAGAAGTTATGTTATTATTATGCCTACAAAGATCTAGTACAGATTCATCAAGGCTATACGTAAAGGACTAATCCTACTTCTTCTACAAAGGATCGATCACAGGTTCAGCAGACCCTAGAGGATTCTATAATAGACTTTTCATCAAAGTGTAGGCGTCTTTCTTCTTGGTAGGCATACTAGAAGATTGATCTCCATCAAGGCGCATTTTGACTTTCTTGTACGCGCAACCCTCCAAATGTGCGTCAATTGTTCGGCTAAAGCAAGCAACTTCCTGAAGCAGCTATTGGCCTGAACTCCCTGAAGGCGTCGTCAGGACCTCCAAGACCTCCAAGATGTCGCCCAGAGTCAAACTCCTTAGGGAGGATACTTGGATACTTCTCAAGAGCGGTGATGGCTCCTTCTATAAAGATTTCTTCTAAAGAACATGGCCCCTTCGAACAAGAGAAGTCCCAACCAACAGCCGACTTATGTAAGGCCAGCGGCCGTCTGAAGCTAAGTCTGGATCAAACATGGTGGTGAAGGGTGCCAGGAAGAAGATAGTGACTCTTTAGAGGAACACTTCCCCTTTTATAGGACCGGGAGTGGTCTAAACTATAGGCCACTTGGGGACGGTCAAAATTCCCTCATTAATGGGATGAGCCTAGGACTCGACACAATCGGTCTCCATTAATAGGTCCATTCAAGTGAGTCTCCAAACTGTTCAAATGCTCCTTGAAATTCTCCAATTAACGGTGGCAATTAAAGAAGGAGTCTGCATTCAAGGGTAGTCATACTTCTCCTGAAAAGAAGACTTAAAAGCCAAGCTGTCTCCAACCGAAGGCACAGGCACCCCACTATGTTCCTTTGCTTCTAAGGCGCAGACAGTACATCCTCCTCTCAGAAGGGCAGACAGCTGCTTCGATCCAAATACCCGTCCCATTCAACGGCCCCTTTTCTCAGCAGAGACTTGGGAGACACTGTTTGCCTCCAGCACAAGCCCGACTGCTACTATAAAGCATAGTAAAATGGTCTATCTGAAGGCACAGCCTACTCGTCGTCCTAAAGCACAGTGACTTTACCCGAAATACAGCCTACTCATTGCCCCTAAAAGCACAAAGGCCCCATTGTCTTCGAAACATAGTCCACTTGTCTCCCTAAAGCACAGAGGCTCCGTCGTCTCCAGAAGCACAGTCTACTCGTCGCCCCAGAAGCACAGCTAGCCTTGTCTGAAGCACAGACGGCATGGTCCCACCCAATCGGTTTGCTTAAACTGCCTCTCTCAAAGATAGGATTGGGATTGATCAAGTTGATAAAGGCAGATTGATTTAAATCTCAGATGAAGATTACACATAATCCAAATCTGATTTGCTCGGCTACATCCAAACAAGCAAATCGGCACGTGCCACGTGTCACCTCCTTCGGCTATTTTGATAACAACCAGAGATCTTGTTTGGCAAAAATCTCAACATCCGCCACATGTCAGTGCCAGAGAAGCCTGTACCGTGTAAGGACGACAGATTCCTTCATATCTCGAAACCCTAATGCACATCGCATATGTGCCCCTCTCCCCTATAAATAAGAGAGGTTTTCCTCCAACAACATGATCGACAAGGAGAAGAAGATCCACAGAATTATCAAAATCTTCAACTTCGGCGCCCTCCTGATCAACAACCCTAGAGTTCCATCGAAGGCACCAAAAAGTCAGAGCAAGTCTCATATCATCATCGGATCGTCAATGGAGTAAAGGAGCTGTTGCAGTGCTCAATCTCCATCGTAACACTTTTCCACAAACTGTTGTACTTATATTTCTTCGCACAAGAATTGATTATACTCTTTTTTACGTTCAATATACAAAAAGTTTGTTCAACCTTTTGTCATGTCGAACACCTAGGAGGATCATCCATGACAACGGTCCGTAATTCATAAGTCACGCATTCAAGCAATTTTGTGACAAAAACTACATTTAAAATGTGGCTTCAACTACCTACAACCTAGAGGCGAACGGATTGGCCGAAGCCTTCAACAAGAAAATCGTCAAACTCCTCAAGAAAGTTGTGTCATCTAACAAATGCGACTGGGACGACAAGTTAGGTGAATGCCTTTGGGCTTACCGTACAACGGTCTGAATTTCGACGGTAATACACTATTTTATTTGGTGTATGGAAGCGAGGCAGTCCTTCCCCTCGAAATTTAGATCCCTTCTGTAAGCCCACTTCCCAAATTTTAAATTATTTTTAATTTTATTTGTTTATGATTAATTTTATGGTCATTGTGAGTCATGCCAAAGCTTGTAGGTGAGTTATGACCATATTAAGGTCATAAGACCTCTAGATAGTCTATATATGTATTATTTAGCTATTTTATATTTTTTTTACAATTTTTGGATATTTTTAGGTATTTAATATTTAAGGTTTTATTATTTTTAAGGACTTTCAGAATTTACTGTAAGGTCATACAGGGGTATTTTTGGACCAAATATTTTAATTTGGTCTCTAAATGACTAAAAATATTTTCTAGAATATTTTAGAATTTTTTCTGGATTTTTTTAGAATTTTTGGGAATTTTTATATAATTAAAATCTATTAAAATTATATTTTATAGGCTTTGGAAATTTACCGTGAGGTCACACGATGATATTTTATGTTAAAATATTTTATTTAGATTATAGACACTTAGAAATATTTTCTAGAATTTTCTAGAATTGTTTTGGATTTTTCTGTAATTTATTTTGATTTATTTGGACTTAAAATAATTTTTAAATAATTTTCTGAATTAAAATAAATAAATACCCAGAAATCCAACCGGGGGGCCCACCTGTCGGCGCCAACTTCTACAGTGACCGCCTCTCTCTCTCTCCTATATATATTACTATATTCGCTCATCCTTATTAAATTTCAGCAGCCTTTTGTGGGAGAACTCATTTAGGGTTTTCGACTTCCCGAAGCGATTTCCGCCAACTCCGATGTGGTTTTCGTGCGCCCTTTTTTTGTTGGATTCGTATCGAGGTAAGCTTTCTGAATATGTAATTTATTTTCATAGATATTATTCCTAAATTTCTGGAAAATTCGTATAGTGTCGGTTGTCCGAAACTTGACACGTTTCGATGTTTTTGAGATTCCGGGAGAACCAGAAATCGAAATCACGAACCGTTTAAAGTTTCGGAAAGCTGATACAGAGATCTACGACGTATATCTTTCCTAGAAATTATTTCATTCTTCTAGTATTTTATTTATTATGTTAAACAAATTTGATTGGTGAATCACCGTTTTGGTCACGATTAGCTATAACGGCGATATCTTTTGACCAAAACATGATTTCGTGGCACGGTTGATTCTAGTGCACTCGTGGCGCTAAAAGTTACCAAGGTGCACTTTCAAAATCTATAGTTCATGATGTTTGACTAGATAGTCAACGGCACGTCTTGATTTGCGTGTTATGGTTTCTAAAATTAGAAACATGACTTTTGATGGCCAAACTTGCATGTTTAGATTATTATTAGGTTAAATGATGTTTTTAAGTAATTTATTCCAGAATTAACTATTATTAGATTAGTAATCCAATTAGCTACTATTTCATGAATTTAGAACTAGAACATTAGAATTGACTTGTGGTTTTCGTGCATGGTTCGTGGTATGATGTATGTTATAGGTTGACAGCTTCTAGATTGGTAATCCCC
Organism: Iris pallida; assembly: GCA_029216955.1. Taxonomy (NCBI): domain Eukaryota; kingdom Viridiplantae; phylum Streptophyta; class Magnoliopsida; order Asparagales; family Iridaceae; genus Iris; species Iris pallida. The sequence goes on from JANAVB010029620.1 coordinate 8,693,745, forward strand.
TCATCATATACTTGTGACTACGGTTTGTGCAATAATTCAGGCAAGTACAGTATTGCATTTATGTTTTAGTTCATTATAACGTTTACTCTATAGTTTTCTTGTTTGATATCCCGTTGAGTCATTGCTTGATATTCCATTGAGACACGATTGTGACATTGTAGTTATCGTATCCTTCTTAGTGTATCATTGACCGTTATTGATTGTTAGAGAGTCGGAAGGGGAAATACTCAGTAAGTACGTGAACAAACCCATTTATTTTTATTATGGATAGCTAAGTCATACACCCCATGTATGAGTTAGCCGTACCCTGTTATTGTGGATAGCCATCATATGATGTGCCGTATTATCCCAGTCGTTCACATATTAAAAGGTATTTCACACACACTTAGTGGTTCCTATTTTTCCTTTATCTAGTCCATTATCTTGTTAGTTCATGTCTTGCTAGTTTACATCTTTCCAGTCTATATCTTATTAGATCCCATCTTGTTAGTTTATATTTTGCTATTCATATCTTGATCGTTCATCTGGCTAGTACTAGTTCTTTATATACTCTTTGCCATCATCGTTTTTCGTTGTTCTAACTTATTTTGGACTAACAACATTAATTGCAATATGGTTGTACTCTGCTCCTTTCCTGACTGGATCGTTGTTATAGGTGAGGATGACGTGTATACTTTTGTACTATGGACCATATGAGGGGGAGATAGAGACTCGAAGGCCAAACCATAGAAGACTAGTTAGCTGTGTGGTAGTTTTCTATAAATGTAAAATTTTATATTCTTTTTCAAATGTAAAACTTCTATATTTTGTAAAGTTGATTTAGTTGTTGTGAATGAGCAGTTAGTATTTATGAGCACTTTGTTTATTGTAGGCTAGACAGCGTACTACCGCTGATACCGCGGTGTAGGCTGGGCTTGGACACGCACTCGTATTCCGAAAAGCGGGTGCGGGTCGTGACAAGTTTTTATGGGGGCCCATGCAGGTCGTTTTCGCAAAAGATTGTGAACTTGTGGTAGTACTTAAGTTAGTCATACTACTGCAAGCATGCGACTAAAAAATTGCTTATTCACAATTAGGATTGATTTAATTTTAGAGAATGACTAGGACTAGGAGTCCCTTATTCAACTGACCCTTGGGTAGTTAAGGTTGCTAATTAGGCCATGTGATTTAGCCAATGATTTATTGAATTTTAAACCCTATTAGATATTTGATACGATGTTAGGATCAATGGTGGGTAGACTATTCGCTTGGTAAGTTAGGCCTTTATAGAATTTAATTCCTAATTTTGATCATTTGTGCCATTTTATCTTCTGCCTTCTCTAAACCTTGTTTTATTTTCAAAACTATTTTGTGATCGTTTTATTTTCATTTTCTAATCTTGGTTCAATTATCTATATATTAATTCAAGTTGTCTTCGTTCATTTTGTGATCGTTTTGTTTTCAAAACTGATACTTTTACTCAAGGACAGATACTTATTTTTTCTTATCATTATCGACTTATTTGAATTTATTGAAGTTCCTTTGAAATTCTTATGGATATAGTTGAAATAATTTTCGATGACTTATAATAGTAAGACAGATGCGCATTGTCCCCATTTATTTAAATTATGGAGACTGCGGGTTCACTGCAGCCAGCAGCGCACTGGCGTGGCATGACCCCTAAGTTGAAATAATTTCAAGTAAGCGTAGGTTGTCAAATATTACTAAAGCTATATCCTAGTTGCATTATTTGATCCTTTAATTTATTATGTCAACATTGGATAGAGTTGATAAAGTGTTCGATAACATATTATACTTGAGTCACAAAACCAAGGGTTCACGGCAGCTAGATGTACACTGGCGAGGCATGGATTCTCGATTAAATGACTTCGGATATACTTATTGTTGGCCCATTGGTCATGGTCAAACCTGATTTTAATAATTGATCAAACTATGTCTCGATATCAATGTAAGTCAATTCAGATGTTTACCTACGACATTTTGGACACTGCTCAACGATGGATATCTACTATGTTCAAGACCGAAGCTGTTTGCCATTCAGAATGTATTTCCTTCAAATGAATGTAATTTTTCATTTTATTGAGTCTAGGAATACATTGTACACCAAGTCGTACTGGCAAATAGGCTGTCCGGAATCGTTTTTCAAAATCACCCTATCCTTTTAAAAATGACCTATGTTTTTGAAAAATATTCTTTTTACAAAAAGCTTCTGAAGGACTTTTCAAAAAGCCAAAATGATTTTTCTCAAAATCAACTGGGAGAACCCTAGCAGAACTTGGCCAGAGTTCGGCCAAGTTGAACGTTATATGAACGTTTGATTTTTGAACTTGGTCTTCCTTCAGTTGCGGTTTGTTACAAAGAGTTTTGTCTGAATTCTGCCTGAATTCTGTCTTTGGAAAAACTATAAATAGAGAAGAATTTCGATCATTTCAAATTACCAATTCACTTTCAATCTCTTCTCTTCTAAAGCTTACATTTCTTCCAAAGAGTTCTAAAAACTTCCATTTTCAAATCCCAAGCCAGTTACAATCCTCTAGTCGATTTGTCAGTGTGGTACGGTCTAGAAGTTTTAGAGCGATTGTAATCAGAGGCTTGATTGAAGAAATAACTCTTCACAATTAAAGTTGGTCGAGTTCTTCGTATCAAAGCTCGCGTCTGTAGAAGTTGCAAGGACTTCGTATGAAAAATTGCAGGATTTTCCAATAGTGGATTCAACTGGAAGCTAGAGTTCTTCCGACTGGACTAGTCCTCACAAAAGAAAAACCAGTATAAATTTCGGTGTCTGCGTTTGCCTTCTGGTCACTCTTTTATTTCTATCATTTACTTTGTGATTATTATTATATTTGTGATCTAACTGCTAACGAGTTTTTCATTAGCAATATTCCGCTGCCTACTCTATTCACCCCCTCTAGAGTATTCTACTTTACGATTTCGTTCCTACAATTGGTATCATAACAGGCTCTCCATCTAGAGATATTATATTCTGATCCTAATTGTTCCTACAATTGGTATCAGAGCGGGTTATACAGGTAAAGCAAGATAAAATTGCAGTTATATTCAATTGTTATATAGATCACAGCATTACACATGACAACTGTGAAATTCACAAGTGAAGGCCAAGCCACAAACATACCTCCACTGTTTGACGGCACAAACTACACTTATTGGAAAACATGTATGAGTTTCTTTCTGAAATCTCTTGATTTGACTTATGGTCTGTAGTTATTGATGGCTATAGAAAGCCCCCTCGTATTAATGTTGATGGTGTTTTAGTTGAAAAACCCCATGACAAATATACAGAGGATGAAAAAAAAGGCCAGTCTTGACGCACGTGCTATTAACGCTCTATTTTGTGCTTTAGACAGAACTGAATTCAACAGGTTGTCTACCTGCACAACATCAAACGAGGTGTGGAAACTTCTTGAAGTAACCCACGAAGGAACAACACAAGTCAAGGAGTCAAAGATCAGCAGACTTACTCAGGAGTACGAGGCGTTCAAAATGAAGCCAAGTGAATCAGTCACTCAGATGTTTACAAGATTCTTGGATATTGTAAATCCTCTGTCTTCACTAGGCAAGGATTGCAGTAACCATGAGAAGATTCGTAAACTTCTACGAGCCCTTACAAAGAACTGGATTCCAAAGGCTACAACAATCATTGAAGGGAACGACCTCTCAACAATGTCTCTGGAAACACTCATGGGTAAGCTACTCACTCACGAGTTAGAACTTCAAGACTTTGAAGATGCTACGCCAAAGGATAAGTCAGAGAAGTCGATCGCTCTCAAGGCTCAACATAGAAGAACCATCGAAGATAATTCTGACGACAGCGACTCCGACTCTGAAGACCAAGCTCTTCTGGTAAGAAAATTCAAGAAGTTCATAAGATTTAACAGAAGAACAAATGACAGCAAAGACAACAACAACAACAACGAGAAAGATCCTATTTGCTACGGATGCAAGAAGAAAAGACACATGAAGAAAGATTATCCCACAGCATCATCATCAAAGAAAAGCAGCAAATATGACAAAGGCTACCTGAAGAAATCTACATCAAGAAAGTACGCCAACACAAGCATATGGCATGAAAGTGAAGCCAGCGACTCAGAAGACGAACAATCAGATGACGCTACAAACATATGCTTGATGGCTTGCGATCAGGTAATCACTAATCCTCTATTTGATCCTTATGATGATTTCACCTTTGAGCAACTAGAAGAGGCTTTCAGTGACCTGCTAAATGATTACAGGAAACTGCGTAGTAAATATGAAGCCTCTAAGAAGGTACTCAAAGAGTACAAAGGTGAAATAGGAAGACTTACCGACCAATTAGATCATGTTAAAAATAATGACTCTTCAAATGAGTGTGGTGAGCTTTCTTCTATTAAATTGTTGTTACACGAGACTGTTAAGCTATCCGAAGAAAAAGACCAAACTATTATTCAGTTAAAGGAAGACCTATCTAAGGAGAGAAAGAGTCTCCAGTGTGCACAGGTCAGATTAGAATCACTCACATCTGACTATACTAGATTATATGACACTTCCAAAAAGTTGGAAATTAGTTTAGAAAAATGGCCTGAAGTTGCTGCTTCCTATTCTAACACGTGTTAATTACCGAATCATCGGAACACACCCAATACTGTCAGACCAAACCATACCAAAACTATGCCCAAGAAGACAAATAGGCATGCATTCTTCTATACTAGAAAACAAAAACCTACCAATCATGCACCTCATGCTACTTTCAACACTCAACATGCTAAATATCATTATTGTGGCCTCATTGGTCATATATCTTCTGCATGTAGAATCAGGAAGTTAGTAGATTTAAATGTTTATGCATGGATACCAAAAACTAACCAGTCAGGACCCTACAAGAAATGGGTACCAAGAGTTTCATCTACAAATTGTTTTGTGGTGGGACGCCCTTCACATGCTAGGAGCAAATGGATCCTCGACAGCGGTTGCTCACGGCACATGACCAGTGACACTTCACTATTCACAATACTGTCGAAGAAGAATAAAGAAGGATATATCTCCTTCGGTAATAATCTAAGAGGGTACATAATCGGTATCGGTGACATTGATGCTGACAAAGCAGGTAGATGTTTGTAGCTCCCCTTTCCGAAAATTTTAAAATTATTTTTAATATTTATTTTATGGAAATGGTAATTTTTAGAATAATTATACGAAGTTCTAGGACTAAATAAAGATGGGGTATGATATGTTCACCAAGAACTCTTAGTGGACATTTTAGTTGGTTATTATTATTATTGTTATCATTATATTATTCTTATGATTATTATTATTATTATCATTATTATTATTATTATTATTATTATTATTATTATTATTATTATTATTGTATTATTCTCATTCCTATTGTTATTGTTATTATTATAATATCCTTATTATTATTATTATTATTATTATTATTATTATTATTATTATTATTATTATTATTATTATTATTATTATTGTTATTCTTATATTATTCTTATGACTATTATTATTGACATTATTGTATATTTCTCAAAATAATATAAATAGTATCCATTTATTCTTCAAATGAATTATATAGATGTTTTGGCTATAGAATATTCTTTTAGGTATATAGGGCTTTATCACATGGTTATATATATAGACACAAATACATATTTATATGAATATAGAAATATATACATAAACATCTATATATATAGCTAATAAAATAGAAATTATATATATATATATATATATATATATATATATATATATATATATATATATATATATATATATATATATATATATATATATATATATTGAAATACATAATCAATAACATATGTGTATTGTATATATATATAAATATATTTAGTGATATATAATAGATATATATATATAAAGTAATATATATGGTGATATAAATATCCATATTAGGCCATGCCAGCACTTGGATGCAAACCCGAGGGGGGGGGGGGGGCTTACCAAGCCAGGCCGAGCCCTCCAAACCGAGAGCAACAGCTCGGTTGCACCTATAATTATGTTATAAAAACTAACCACAGAATCGAGCCCTCCCCGCTCGGCAAACTGGACCCCTAAATCCAAACACTGTGACCACCGTCCCCAAATCGGCTCGGCCAAAGGGGCCCAGCCCGTATATATATTTTCCAGGCCAACCCGAGAACAAGAGATTTCACATATATACGGTTATATAAGTCGAGTACTACGAGATCAAGAGGATCACGAATATACTCAAAACCCTAACGCCGACCACCACGAGTACGCGCGCCCTAGCCTTCCCCTTTCCTGGTCGCACCCCCGCGCGCGCGCGCGCCGCCGAGAGCCGCCGCCGGCCGGCAGGAGGCATGCACGAACAACAGAACTACGACAGCAGTCGCAGTGCACGGAATGGTGTTTGGGATGACCGTTCATCGTGTACACGCGATCGCTTTACGAGCCACTTCCTCAGGTAAAATCCCGAACTAACCCTCTCGGACATCCATCAACTAGTTTGTGTAGAATCGAAACCGATTCGACGGGAAATCGACTTAAAGTCGACCAAAAATCTGTCCAGAAACATAACCATATTTGGTTCAAACACCAATTTTGGAAGGCAAAATTTCGTCGATTCCTCGGCTGTATTAAAAATTTGTTTGAACAGACTTGATAACAACATATACAAGATGGAAACCCAACTCATAATTTTACTTTTCATGGTTTAATCTGTGATTTTTTCAGTTTCAAACTTTTGGAAAAAACTAGTTTCAAAATTATAGAAATTCAATGAAATCCTTCGATACGACGTGCGTCCCGCCAATCCGGGCGACGTAGTCACGAACTGAAAGCATCAAAAGCTGCGTATCGGCTTCATGGTCGTGTGGGCTTTGACGGAATTCAAATTGGTCGCGTGTGCGCGACGAATTTGATGCGTATCCGTCGAAATTCACCGTATCGGCCTCTGTGCAAATTTCCTAATTACTTTGTGCATGCTCGTCAGATCGAGACGAAACTTGTGCCAACAGGACCGTATCGTTTTTTTGGTCCTGTATGCCAAGTTTGGTCCAATTCTGAGACAATTGATTGGATCGCCGTTTTGCGGACCCCACGATCCAACTCAACGGGCGATTTTGTGCAAAGCCTGCCGGAATCCAACTCTAGACATATGGTTGGGTTCGTATCGAAAAACTAGATCCGTAGACATGTAGTTTGACGACTTTAGAGACCGTTGACTCTGGCAGGCTTTTCGGTGCAAAGCGGGTCCAACGGCGGACACCGTTTTGACCCGAAATTACCGTTTTGCCCCTGTGTCCAGAATTGGACTTAAGGACAGGCAATCCTAGCTAATTTGACTATTCTGAAAATATTGGTAATGTTTATTTCAGCTTTCGGGGACTGTTGTACGGGTTTTGACTATTGTGGCGCATTGAGTAGTTCAGATTGTCGGCTTCACCAGCAAAGGACCACAGGCGAGTACAGTTTATTGTCTGTATTCTGATATTGATTTTCACTATATTTCATTGATTGGCCATTGGTTATGTGATTATTTTCTATTATAAATTGTTGAGTCGGGAATGTGAAATACCAAGGATGTGTGATCTGACCTTAGACCGTGTAGACCGTGTTTATTATTGCATTTATTTCTTGTAGACAGTATAGACAGTGATTTATTTATTACAAAGTAGACAGTGTAGACATTGATTTAATTATTGCAAAGTAGACAGTGTAGACCGTGATTATTATTGCATTTAAACTGTGTAGTTCGTGATTATGATTTTGTAGACATTGTTTCTTTATTGCAATATTAACTGTAGACCGTGTAACTGTAGACCGTGTAACTTTAGACCGTGTAGACCGTGTCGCATAATTGTTCCGAGACCGATCACATATCAACGGTACTTCTAACAGTTGGAGAAAGTATTTTGTGTCTATTTATTGCTATTAGTTTTCTGTATTTCTTGTTTATTTTCAAAAACATGTAATCGATGTCTAACCTCTGTTGTATAGTCATTTTCTTTATTTAAAATTGTATTCAGTGAATTGTGCTCGTTCCATTCCTGACTGGAAACCAACATTTTCAGGTTACCCGTGGATTCACTTAGCTTGGGGAGTGACGGGAATACTTGCAGACAAAAGCCTAGAGACTAGCTAGATAGTTGAGTTGTAGTCATTCATTTATTTGTACAAGTTTATATTTACTACAAATGTAAAACTTGTGATCATTGTAAACTAAATTAATTTTGTGAATGAGCAATACTTGTGATTTTGGGCTTTGTGGCTATACAGCGTTCTACCGCCGATACTGCGACGTAGGCTGGCTTGGACACGTCTCGTATCCGTTTTAAAAAAATGGGTGTGGGTCGTGACAAGTTTTTGTGGTGGCCCATGCAGGTCAGTCTTCGTAAATCATGCGAACTCGTGATAGTACTTAAGTTAGACGTACTATTGCGAGCCTGCGACTAGGAAATGCTCATTCACGAATTAGAAATTAATTTAATTTCAGAGGATGACTAGAACTAGGAGTCCCTTATACAAATTGACCGATGGGTAGTCTAGACCATAAAATTTAGATAGGGAGTTACTAATTTTGATAGAGTGTCAGATCCCCATAGTTACACTATTACCTCTTGATAGGACGATATGATCCAATGTGGATAGATTATTCACTTGGTGAGGCAGAGTTTCCTAGAGTAATGATCTAACCTTGATAAATTATTAAATTCCTCCTCCTTGCCTCTTTAGACATCATCCTCATATCTTAGTCGAATTGCCAGTTTAGTTCCTATTTTTGCCCTAAGAATTATTTTATATATAATTTCTGATTATTTTACCCATATACGAAACTCGAGATAGTTTCGAATCAAAGTTTTCCCTCAATGGTTTGGATGCACATGAAATAGATATTAGAATGATTGTATTTCTTTTATCTTTATTCCTCCATGTTCAATCTTTTATTGTAGGGTTGCAATTGATAGATACTTACGCTTTATTGCATAGTCAACTTGTTTGAATCTCTAGAAGCCCCTGAATTTTTACAGATATAGTTAAAGGAATGTTAGTAAACTCATAATGGCATGACAGCAGCGCACTGTCGCCATTTATTTAAATTATGGAGACTCTGGATTCACTGCAGCCAGCAGCGCACTGGCAAATCACGACCCCTAGAGTTGAAGTTAGTTTAAGAAAATATAGGTTATAGAACATTCCTGAAACTATGGCTAGTGGTCCACTCCTGATCGTAGTTACCCTTGAGCTAATATTGGATAGAGTTAAGTAATGTTCGATTTGTGTCATATTTGAGTTACGAAACCAAGGGTTTACCACTGCCCGAGTATACGGGCGAGGCATAACTCTCGTTGAAATGGCTTCAAACGTGATTACAGGTTTAGGATACTGTGGAGGATAGGACAATACCAGTATGTCCCAGGAGACCCGAAGCCAATATTGGTGGAAGTTTTGTAAGTTGGATAGCACGTCTCCCGATCTAGCATTCCGTGGTCCTTGTGACCTATTGACGAGGATATCGACTGACACTAATAGGTTTGCCTAGAATATGGAATTTAGAATATCCATAACCCATTAGTCGACCAAGTCCTTGTGGATCAGAAGATAGTAGGAAGACTGTATAAGCAAGAACACCGGGTAAGGTTTGATTCTCACAAAACTCGAACTACTTGTGCCTTCTTTCAAAAATCTCGCATAATTGTATTCGACTATCTTAACAAACGCTGCTGTTACAGCTTAGTTTTGCAAGCTCACTCTGTTCTCGAGCTTGATTCGAGGCATATGTTTAGTGGGGACGCCTGCTAACATATTGTCTAATCAGAATCGATGTATTACGGTCTGATCAACCGTAGTGCACCTGGTTCGCTCTCTCTTTGATTTACCTACGTGGATTGAGATGTAGATGTCTCTAGGATCTCATCCGCGACTGCTTTGATAATTCCTCTTGAATTATATATTCGCCTTTGAATCACGTAATTGTATTCAGTGATATCTTCCTTGAACTCTATTGTTTTTGTCTTTCACTGATTTGGAAAGACGGAAGCTCATAAGAGATACAGAGTATCCCCATGGCTATGATAGTTGTATACGCAAGTGTAGCTACTATCGGCCAGCCATGTGACTAGAACCTTGCCTTGAGTTACTCATTCTCCTCCCGACCCTCAAACTACTATTGGAACCCCTAGCCATCTAAATTTGAGAATGATTAGAGTTTACCATTGGTCAAAACGCCAACCTAGGAGACTATCTATTCTCAAGAAACCAAATGTCGTGAGTCTCTAATTATTTGCTGGAAGCTCGCCTTAACTAGCAACCCTTAAGCCTTGAACCAACCCTTCCTCGACCGAGCCCACAGTTAGACATGAGATGAGTGGACAATACCATAGTTTAAATACCTAACTCTAGTTATGTAAATTTTATTATTAAGACCTAACTAGTGTTGGAACACCACAGTCACTAGCTTAGCCAATACCATAGCTTAAATACCCTGTCATATTATGATCTACCAGTTGTCAACAGCAATACACGATCACTACAACTCTTTTGACGATAGTCTGGCAGGTTGACACAAATAGAAATTCACGACCCAGTTGTTAGAAATCTTGTGCCTTGGAGTTGGTTACCCCGTCGATAACTCTAGTATACTATAGACGAGTAGATCATCCAATTTTGTCGACCATGTGTCATTGTACACACTTGTTCTCCATTTATTGAAGAACGATCCTTGAACTAATTTGTATCTACCGTATTCCGTTATACAGTGCCATATCCTCTATTAACAAGAGTCGAGGTATAGTATCCGGATTTTGGAATCCTTCTAACCTCGTTATTCCTAAAACCATGTCTTAGCTTCTAAGGTGGGTAGACTGTAAGCCTCCTAAAATTTTGGGATATACGAAGATCACCGATTGATTAGAATAAATTTTTATTAGAATGATAGTTAGTGCCCTATGGACTCCGACTTTCCATTTAGATCATTTTGTGTCCCCGACTGTGTCATTAATATTCGGAGCACGAGACCAGCTGTTATCTTCCAATAAACTGCATATGCAAGATCTAGACAAGTCCACCTTCATTTAGGTATATCATGTCCCACTCAAACCCGTCTCCTTGTACTCTATTTTCATGGTATGACTTTCAAGTCAAGAAGGACTAGTTGTAACCCTTACCATAATACCGGTAAACTTTTCGACTACAATTAGAGACTCAACCTCGACTCAATTCATCCGACCTAATATATGGTTGTGGTCGACTCAAGGCCCACTACACACATGTCACTAGTGTGCCACTCAATTGTGTCTTCTCGTGCTACTTAAACACAAAAGTCACGAAAGACGTATTTTGGGCTTTAGAAACCTAGCGAACCAACCCGACTGGCAACTAGCTCAATGTAATGCCCCAGTCCCAAAATACATAGGACCAAGTACGTGAACATACCAGCTGCACATATACGAAGAACACTCCAATATATAGAATCCTCATATATGCACATAAGCTGTAAATAAATAATCACATGCCAGAATAACATATCTAATCTTATCACAGCTCAACACAGAAGATAATGAAGTCCAAATAAATAAATAAGAGTATCAAAAGATAGCCGGGTGAACATACTCACTCCAAACAGCTATGAAAAATAGTCTCACAAGATCGGAGTCTGACCTCCGCAAAATAGAAAGGAAAAGAGGTGTAAAATAATGTCTACAACTGTCTCAGATAAAAAATAGACTAGAAATCATAAGGCACTGCCTCGTCATCAATGTAAGATAGCTCCAATGCCGCTCCGTACTCCTGTGGAAAATCATCTAAACCTGGAGAGATAACCAGGTCCTCAGGGGACATAGCAAGATACAAGAAAACACCATGCCATATAAACTGTGATAATATAATAAGAGAAAAAGGTATGCATGCAATCGGGTTCCCGACCATTCTACTGTGAATATACAGTTGAGATACATTCCTTCGATGCATGAGCCCTGGCTAAGTATAGGATCCGGTATAGTCCCCTCTTGGGCACCAGTGACCAAGAGCATGACGTTCAAAAACGACAGTGGCCAACCTGAGAGGCTCATACCCGTATCTCCAGCGGAGCTTCCGGGTTACAAGGGATTTGCAATCGAAGCCCATACGTCAGGTAATGTTCTTCCCACCCAATGCCTAGTATCATCATCTCCATGACTGACATGTACCTCTAGTAACCGCCAAGTCTTCTAGCATGCAATTCTATTGGCAGTTACCCCTATCCGTCGCACGCTCCGTACGTATCGGTGGCCAGCCGACTACGCGGAAACGTGTCCTACATGTGACTCACATCACATGATACAACAAGTGTCAAGACCGTATGAGATATACCAATACCTCAACATCAATGGGTGGTCAATAAACTAAGTCAATGCAAGAGAATAAATAAAGCAAGAAAACGATCGATAGAGTCGCTTGCACCCAAGTGTGACTTGGACGCATAGTTTAAATAATACGAAACAAAATACTGAAAATAACAACTGAAAATAATAATATAATAATCACAGAGTAAGGTGGCAAGGTATCTTGCCTGCAGTGCGAGAAGTACAAATCCAAGAGTAGCAAATGTCAGCACCAAAACTCACAAATCACAAATGACTCCAAACGCTGAAACAAACATCAAAAATGATCTCGGTGAAGAAGATATACCTAGGAAATGCCTGTCCAAAAGTCAAATTCTGGAACAGGGGCAAAATCATAATTTTGGGTCAAAACGATGTCCGTCGTTGGACCCGCTTTGCACCAAAATGTGTGCCAAAGTCTACGGTCTCTAAAGTCGTCAAACTATATGTCTACGATTTCAGTTTGAGGAGAGGAACTCAACGGTATGTCCAGTTTTGGATTCCGAGGAGCCGTGTACAAAATCGCCCGTTTGAGTGGGTCGCGGGCCCGCCAAAATTGGGTTCCGATTCGACCTTCTCAGAATCGAACCAAACTTGGCATGCAGGACCAGAATTTCGAACCGGACCTGTTGGCGCAAGTTTTGTCTCAATCCGACGACTGTACACGAAGGTATGGACAAGTTTGCAAAATGCCGATACGGGGGTATCTCGACGGATACGCGTTGATTTCGTCGCGCACACGCAACGAAATCGAGTTCCGTCAGTTCCCACGCGTCGGTAACATCCATACGTGCCTTTCGATGCGTATAGTGCACGACCACGTCGCCCGGTTTGTCGGGGCGTACGTCGTATCGAAGAAAATTCTAAAATTTTATGTAAATTAACACAGGTTTTTCTCCAACTTCAACATCAGTTTATTTCTTACACGTTAATGGAAACAACGATCCAGAAGATGCGTTGTGATCTCGGTTATGTTGTCTTCACCTGTGTTAAATTAGTTTTTACGAAAGTTTAATGGTCAGCGAGAAAAGTGGCCGACAAGTTGGCGTTTCGAAACAGTTTTTAATAATCAGAAAAGTAGGTTTTTCTCCAACTTCGTCTCGATTTTTCGAGCAAATTGGATGGCCATGTCAAAATCCACCTAGGGGATCTTGAAGAGGGTCATGAGGGCTTTCTACACGAAATACGGCTCTAAAAACGGACTAGAATCGAGAGAGAAATCAAACGGGGAAGTTTGGTACCTTGAGTGGGAAAACTGCTCCGTGGGTGACGCGGTGCTGACTTCCGATGCTCCGTTCGTCGTGCACAAAGCTCTATCGCTGGTGAAACAAATTCGTAGTTGAAGAGGGTATAATCAGTCTCAACTTTCGTTTTGGAAGATTAGGGTTTTGAGGCTTGTGGAAAAAGTTATATTTATAACAACTACTAACTAAAACCTAGTATTAATAGGTTTAGTTATAGGAGAAGTCTCGGGTTCGTGAGCCTGCTGCTAAGCAGCAAACTACAATTGGGGTGGGGGGCCCGCACCTTAAAGTGGGGTTTTTATATTAATATATTTTTTTTCTCTTCCTAAAGGCCAGTCATTGGCCTGGTGCTAACGTGCACGCCTGGCGCCCCATGTTGGGGTTAGACTGGGCCCACCGAATTTTTTTTTCTTTTTTTTGTTTTTTCTTTTTTTTTTCTTTTTATTATACTTATATATATATATATATATATATATATATATATATATATATATATATATATATATTTCTTTTGGAATATATATATATATATATATATATATATATATATATATATATATATATATATATATATATATATATATATATATATATATATATATATATATATATATATGTATATGTATATCCTTTAAGCTACCAAAAATATTTCTAAAAATTCACAAATAAATTCCTAAAATCCTAGAATTTAGTATATTCCTTATTTAATAGAAATATTGACATGCACACACATAATAATATATATACACACACATACATTAATTATACTATTAAACTAGTAGTAAATAAATCCATAATTAATGAAATGCTTAATGAAAATTAATTATAAAAAATCAATTATAAATTATGGGGGTTTACATCCTACCCAACTTAAAGAAAATTTCATCCTCGAAATTAAACTAAGGTCGGAGGATCAAATGCAATGCATGAAAATATAAATGCAAGACATACCTTCGTCTTCGAACAACTGTGGGTAGCGATTACGGATGTCGTCCTCGCGCTCCCAAGTACACTCCCCTGGCGAGTGATGCTTCCATGCCACGCGAACCAATGGAATAGATTGATTCCGTAACACCTTCACTCGACGATCGAGGATACCTACTGGTTGCGCTTCGTACGACAAACTCGGTCCAATTGTGATCTCGGAGTGATCAAGCACATGATTGCTGTCCGCCACGTACCTCCTCAGCTGAGATACATGGAATACGTCATGTACTCCCTCTAGTGACGGTGGCAATGCCAATCTGTAGGCAACCTCTCCAACACATTCCAAGGCATCGAAAGGGCCGATGTACCTTGGACTCAACTTGCCACGTCCTCCGAATCGAATCGTGCCTCTAGTGGGGGATATCTTCAAGAACACATGGTCGCCTTCTTTGAACTCCAAGGGTCGACGACGATTATCTGTCTACTGCTTCTGACGATCCTGCGCTGCTCGCAGGTGGTCCTGAATCTTCTTCACTGTCTCCACTGTGCTCAAGACCAACTCGGGACCCAATAGCTGTCGCTCTCCTATGTCGCTCCAACAAACAGGAGACCGACACTTCCTACCATACAATGCTTCAAACGGAACCATTTGAATGCTCGCTTGATAGCTATTGTTGTAGGAAAACTCCACAAGATGGAGATGGTCCTCCCATGAACCACCAAAATCAAGCATACACGCTCTCAACATATCCTCTAGCGTCTGAATGGTACGCTTCGACTGGCCGTCTGTCTGCAGATGATACGATGTGCTAAACTTCAATTGAGTGCCCAAACTCTCTTGCATGCTTCGCCAAAAATGCAAGGTGAATCTCGAGTCACGGTCCGACACAATACTAATAGGTACACCGTGTAATCTCACAATCTCCTCCATATACATCTTCGCCAATACCTCAGTCGACTGGCCCACTCTAAAAGGCAAGAAATGTGCTGACTTCGTAAGTCTATCAACAATTGCCCACACTGCGTCACGTCCTCTAGGACTCCGAGGAAAACTCATGACGAAATCCATGGTAATGTGCTCCCACTTCCACTCGGGAATGGGTAGCGGCTGCAATAATCCGGCCGTCCTCTGGTGCTCCGCTTTTACTTGTTGACATACCAAGCACTTGGCAACGAAACGAGCTATCTCTCGCTTCATTCCATGCCACCAATAATACTGTCGTAAGTAACGATATATCTTGGTCCCTCCGGGATGAATAGAGTATGCCGAACTGTGAGCCTCGGCCATCAGCTCCTGCCGTAGATCTCTATTAGGTACATAAATGCGATCACCACATCGCAGTGTCCCATCTGAGTGGATTCTCAAACCTGTCTGCTCTTCTGCTTCAGTCCTCTCTTTCAGTCGTCGAAATCTAGCATCATTGGGCAATGCTGCCTTGATACGCTCTACCAGTGATGATTGCACTTGAAGGTTGGCTAATACGCCGTCTGCTCCCGGCAATACTACTTCAATACCAAGGTGCTCCAAGTCTCTAATCAATTCCTTCTGCGTAGTCAAAAAGTGTACCATGGGCTTACGGCTTAATGCGTCTGCCATGACATTAGCCTTGCCCGGATGATAATGAAGCTCAATCTCATAATCCTTCATCAACTCCAACCAACGTCGTTGTCGCATATTCAACTCCTTTTGTGTGAACACGTACTTGAGGCTCTTATGATCAGTGTAGATATCAACCTTCTCGCCGTACAAGTAGTGTCTCCATAGCTTCAAAGCAAAGATAACCGCTACGAGCTCTAGATCGTGGGTCGGATAATTCTTCTCATGCACTCTCAACTGTCGCGATGCATATGCTACTACCCGACCGTGCTGCATCAATACACATCCTAATCCCTTCCCGGATGTGTCGTTGTAGATCACAAATTCTCCTGGGCCCGATGGTAGTGTCAAGATCGGTGCTGTGGTCAATCGCTTCTTTAACTCGTCAAAAGCGGCTTGACACTCGTCTGTCCATACAAACTCCTGATCCTTGCAAGTCAATCGAGTCATAGGCCCCGCTATTCGAGAGAAATCTTCTACGAACCGTCGGTAGTAACCCACAAGTCCGAGGAAACTTCTCACTTCAGAAGCTGTTGTGGGAACGGGCCATGATTTGACTACTATGATCTTCTCTGGGTCTACCGATATACCATCGCCCGTAACAGTATGACCAAGAAATGATACCTCCTTGAGAAAGAAATCACACTTGCTAAGCTTCGCAAAGAGTCTCTCGTTCCTCAATGTTCCCAAAACTATCCGTAGATGCTGCTCATGCTCCTCTTGGCTCTTGGAGTAAATCAAGATATCGTCTATAAAGACTACTACAAATTTGTCTAAGTATTGGGGAAAGATCTTGTTCATTAAATTCATAAAAACTGCGGGAGCATTGGTCAAACCGAAAGGCATGACCAAGAACTCGTAGTGTCCATACCTCGAACGAAAGGCCGTCTTGGCAATATCTTCCTTCCGAACCTTCAATTGGTGATAGTCCGATCGTAAATCAATCTTGGAGAATACTTTTGCTCCACTCAGTTGATCGAATAAATCATCTATACGCGGCAAGGGATACTTGTTCTTCACCGTTACTGCATTCAATGCTCTATAGTCGATGCACATGCGTACTGTTCCGTCTTTCTTAGGCACAAAAAGAACGGGTGCTCCCCATGGTGACGCACTGGCATGAATAAATCCCTTCTCTAATA
Organism: Iris pallida; assembly: GCA_029216955.1. Classification (NCBI taxonomy): domain Eukaryota; kingdom Viridiplantae; phylum Streptophyta; class Magnoliopsida; order Asparagales; family Iridaceae; genus Iris; species Iris pallida. The sequence goes on from JANAVB010029620.1 coordinate 8,711,005, forward strand.
AGTCATCAATCTGCGTCTTCATCTCTACCAACTCCTTGGGTGCCAGACGATATACTCGAGATGAAATAGGCTCGGCTCCGGGAATAAGCTCAATAGAAAACTCAATATCTCGGTCAGGTGGTAGTCCTGGCAACTCCTCGGGGAATACATCCTCGAACTCGGTGATAATAGGGTGCTGAGGGGTGTCATGCATCATCATATGTGTCCCCGATGTGGGTGCATCACAACCATCTCCGTCTTCTTTGGTGAACTCAAACTCTGCCGCATTCGGTGGTCTAAAGATGATACTGCTCCTATGGCAGTCGATGAGAGCGAAATGCTGGCTCAACCAGTCCATTCCAAGAACCACATCAAATGTCGGCATAGGGAATACAAGAAGTCGTGCCACCATCTCTCTACCATTTATCACTACAAGAAGTAGAGCGAAATGCTGGCTCAACCAGTCCATTCCTAGATTTAGAATTATGATTGTGTGTGTTTCTTTTAATCCCAGCTTGTTTTAATTTCGAGGACGAAATTTTAATAAGTTGGGAAGAATGTAAAACCCCTCAAAATATTTTTTTTTTATTTTTTATTAATATTTATTTGTTACTAAATAATGATAATTGTTAAATAAATGCTTTTACTCTAATTATTAAATTATTGATAAAGTTTAGAAGTATATGATATATATATATATATATATATATATATATATATATATATATATATATATATATATATATATATATATATATATATATATATATATATAGTGTTACTATTTATTGGTTTACTATTAGATTATATATATAAGCTTGTATAGTTTTGGTGTTAAAATTTTTAGCAACTAAACCCAATCCTTAATTTAACCTTAACCTAGGCCCAACCCATTAGGGACCTATTCATTTTGATCTCATTCCCATATATATATTCTTATAGGAGAACCTAATCACTCTCAACCCAAACCCTAAACTTCCCTCCACACAAACTCCACCCCTCCCCATCAAACCACCAGCCCCTCCCCCTCTTCCGCGCCTATCTCCTTCCCCCTCACCCGGAGCCCCGCCGTCGACGACGAGACGCGGCGCTTCCCGCGCCCGCGTGTAACAGCCGGCGCCCCCCCCCCCCCACCCCCCCCCCCCGCGCGCACTGCAGCCCGGCCGGCCCCGATCCGGCGGCCCCCTCGCGGCGTTCCACCCCCCTGCGGCATGGCGAGGTAACCCCAACCCCCCGGTGGCGCTGTCACGTGGATTAAATCCTCTTAGCATGCTTTAAAACCAAGTTTTAGTATTTAAATTCTGATTATTCAGTTTTGTATTGATTGTTATGATGAATAAATGGATGAATAATTAGATCTAAATATAGAAAATCATTGGTAATTATGTAGGGGTTCTACCCTAATTTTTGTATGAATTAATATTAATTATTAGTATTTATTTATATTTAATTATGAAGTTTCAATGCTAGTAATTAATTAAATGTGTTTACTGTTTTAATTTTTATGAAATATTTTGATCACGAATTAGATAAAACTTTGTACATGAAAAAGTTTGTATAATTAACATAGTATTTTAAAATAATTTTTCCAGAATTTTTAGAATTAAATTTATAATTATTTTATGTGAAAAACAGTGAATTAAAACTGTTTAATTAATTTCATTTGATGCATATTATTTAATTGGTAAATAATTAAATAATATAATTTATATGGAAAATATAGATTTAATTATAAAGTAAATTATGGAAAATTTTCCATTATTTTATTGGTTTTTAAAATATTTTATTTAGATTTTTCTTGGAAGTTTTGTATTAATCAAACTAATTATTAAATACCGTTTTCAATTTATATTATTTAATTGGTTAGTAATTAAATAATATTGTTTGAATAGAAAATGTTTGTAATAGTATATTATTCTGTAGAAAAATAATTCCAATATTTATTTATTATTATTTATAATTATTTAGATTTAGTTGGGTAATTTCTAGATTTATTCCATAAGTTGAATATATTATATAATTAATTGTTATTAATTATATAAATGTTGTAATTTTGTGAAGTGATAAGATTATGTTAGAAATGTGTAAATAGGGTATTTAGGAATTTATTTTATTTATTTTAAATATATTTACGAATTTTTAAGACTTAAAAGTAATTTGGAAAATCATGTTTAGGTTTATGTAATAAATTGTGTAATAATTATTTATTGATTTAAATGATTATTAATTTTGTGTTACTACTGTAAATTTAGTTTTAATGATTAAATTTAAGGTTTGTGGTGATTTATTTGGATTTACTTAGAATTATTAAGTACTTATTGTTATTATCCAACTAGTTATTTAATAAATAGTTTAATGATAATAATTCATTTTCTGTAAAATATATATATAATATATATTTATTATTCTGATATTATTTAGTTTATTATTAAAATAGACTAAAAATGATTTTTAAGGATTTTTACTATTTATGTTAGTAATATTAGGAATTGTGAATTCATGTGTGTATTAAAATGGTTGGTTAATTGATTATCATTAATTAATTAATTAATTATTAAATATTTGGTTGTATATAAATTTTAGAATATAAATGGTATGATAATAAGTATGGTTTACATACTTATTATTGTATAATTATTATTCATAATTATTGATACTAGTTAGCTAGTAGTAATAGATTAATTTAAATTAAAGATTACTTAGCAATTAAATGAATTGTTTAATTTGTTTAATTAGTAATTAATTAGAGATAAATCTTGTTTAGGATTATTTGCTTCTCGGGACTCGGACTCTACTTTGGACCCGGATACTCAGTTGCTGGACACAGACAAGTACACCTTGCTTGACATTTACTATGCAGTATTTACATTTGACCAGTTATTACTATTGTGTGCACTCGTCTCCATTGATGACTACCTTGTATAGAGTTAGTATAAACTTGACACTGTCTCAGACACGTATCACATATGAGTGAGTTGAGTGCAGAGGTTCTGTGTTGACTGGCCATTAACATTTGATCTTGAGTCTGTTAGCAGTTTGGTTTAGTTATACTATATTATTGACGTCTCGCATATTGTTGTACCACGTATACGGTACGAGTACATTGGGTGGGGAGAGTCTACTAGTGGTGTATGAGAATTTCTGTTTCCAATGTACGCTGGATGCTCGTAGCCCCTCGTTTCTCAAACCGTAGAACGCTTGGTGGCAGTTTCTTCTTCTTCTCCCCCTCTCATGTGCCACTAGAGATGTCTCGAGTGCATTTACACATAGACAGCTAGAACACCTTATTGCTTCCTTGTATTTTCTGTCCTTGTTTGGTTAGGAAAATACTGGGTGGCATCCTTATTAGTTACTTTTACATTACTGCTCAGTATATTCTTGCATGTCATTTTCCTGTGTATTTGTTATGTCCCTCTGAGGACCTGGTATCTTTTCCAGAGCTTGACGAGCACTTATTCCCGGCTGATTACGGAGTAGAGGGACTTGTTGACGATGACTTTGAGGTGGAGCCGCAGCCTTGATCCTCTGGAGGCTAGCTACATCTTCAGACGTGGGTTCCATTTTCAGTATTCTGTTTATTTCTTTTTGCTACTTCATTTCATTCCAGATGTACTCATTTACTTTTAGTGGATTGTTCTCCTCTAGCCATAGTTGACATTTGGATTCTGTGGCACTGATTATTTTCCATTCAGTTATCTATTACTTTATTTCATGGATGAGACTAGTTTACCTGCCTGTGATGTTACTTGTTGGTTATACTTCAGCGTACTACAATCGAATCATAGTCCATTAAATTGGGTTTAGCTATGCTAGATTGTACAGCTGGCATGCCACGTGTTCCCGATCCGATTATTTGGAACTGGGGCGTGACAGTCCTGTAGTCCTCCTGATAGGTCCACTCTGAGTAGCTCGGGCTGGTGTAGCTGTTGGGGTATGGCGCCTCGATGTCTGCTGCTGTTCCTTGCGAAGAATCTCCTGAGCACGAGCTTCTTCCAAGACAGCCGAATGGGAGACTCGAGACTGAATAGTTGTATAAGACTTGAGCTCTGGTGCAAGCCCCTGGTGAAATCTCCTTGACTTCTCTAACTCTGTCGGAATCAATCCCGTACCAAATCGACTCAGGCAATTGAACTCCGAGTCATACTCATCAACTTTCATATTTTCTTGCTTCAGATGGAGTAACTGGTCATAGAGACCATCTCGAACATGAATAGGGAAGAATCTTTCATAAAATACATCATAGAACTACTTCCAAGTGATCCCAGTGCCTAATCGTCAATCTTCCGCCTTCCACCAGTGATGAGAATTGTCTTCTAACAGTAAGTCCACTGCTGTCATCCAATCTCGGGCTGGCAACTGGGATGCCTTCAGTAGCTTCTCGGTACTAATAAGCCACTGTGACACCTAGTGGCTTCTCCGTCCCTCTAAAGGCCTTGGGGTTCATATCTGTAAAATTCTTGATAGAGCCTTCATAGGGATGCAGAGCCGGTGCCGGTGCTGGTGCTGGAGGTGGTGGTGGAGGTCTAGCCATAGCTGCCATCATCGTCTGCCTCATCAGCTCAGTCTGCTGCCACTGAGCCTGCATCATGGCATACATAAACTGAGTAGTAGGTCTCCCATCAGTCGGTGGTGGAGGCATCTGAGGTCCCGACTGTGGAGGAAACTGCTGAGGGAATGGTGGTGGAGGAGGCAGTGGTACATTCCCTCCCGGTGGCATGGTAGTAGTCTGTCCAGCCTGGCTACCTGGAGGTGCTGCGACCTTTGGGTACTCCGTCGTCGGTGTCGTAGTAGGCTGCGACAGTCCTGGCTGGTAAGGTGTCGTCGGAGTCATGGGGGGATTCTGTCCCTCCGGAGTAGCCTCTTCACCAGATGTGAGGGCCAAGGCAGAAGTGCGTCCGCTTCTTAGATTCATACTGTTGGCACAAAGAAGATAAGTTGATATTAGGAAAGATTAGATATGAAGTAAATCGAATAATCAAGGAAGTTTCGAAAAGATTGGAAGTCAAGAGATAGTAGTAGTTCTGGATGAGATATTCTTATTCCTATATGCAGGCTTGTTGGGCACAGTCATGTAACCCAACAATATTAGATTGACCTGCATGGGCCACCACAAAAACATGTAACGCCCCAGTCCCAAAATACGTAGGACCAAGTACGTGAACATGCCAGCTGCACATATACGAAGAACACTCCAATATATGGAATCCTCATATATGCACATAAGCTGTAAATAAATAATCACAGGCCAGAATAACATATCTAATCTCATCACAGCTCAACACAGAAGATAATAAAGTCCAAATAAATAAATAAGAGTATCAAAAGATAGCCGAGTGAACATACTCACTCCAAACAGCTATGAAAAATAGTCTCACAAGATCGGAGTTCGACCTCCGCAAAATAGAAAGGAAAAGAGGTGTAAAATAATGTCTACAACTGTCTCAGATAAGAAATAGACTAGAAATCATAAGGCACTGCCTCGTCATCAATGTAAGATAGCTCCAATGCCGCTCCGTACTCCTGTGGAAAATCGTCTAAACCTGGAGAGATAACCAGGTCCTCAGGGGACATAGCAAGATACAAGAAAACACCATGCCATATAAACTGTGATAATATAATAAGAGAAAAAGGTATGCATGCAATCGGATTCCTGACCATTCTACTGTGAATATGCAGTTGAGATATATTCCTTAGACGCATGAGCCCTGGCTAAGTATAGGATCCGGTATAGTCCCCTCTTGGGTACCAGTGACCAAGAGCATGACGTTCAAAAACGACAGTGGCCAACCTGAGAGGCTCATACCCGTATCTCCAGCGGAGCTTCCGGGTTACAAGGGATGTGCAATCGAAGCCCATACGTCAGGTAATGTTCTCCCCACCCAATGCCTAGTATCATCATCTCCATGACTGACATGTACCTCTAGTAACCGCCAAGTCTTCAAGCATGCAATTCTATTGGCAGTTACCCCTATCCGTCGCACGCTCCGTACGTATCGGTGGCCAGCCGACTATGCGGAAACGTGTCCTACATGTGACTCACATCACGTGATACAACAAGTGTCAAGGCCGTATGAGATATACCAATACCTCAACATCAATGGGTGGTCAATAAACTAAGTCAATGCAAGAGAATAAATAAAGCAAGAAAACGACCGATTGAGTCGCTTGCACCCAAGTGTGACTTGGACGCACAGTTTAAATAACACAAAACAAAATGCTAAAAATAACAACTGAAAATAAGAATATAATAATCACAGAGTAAGGTGGCAAGGTATCTTGCCTGCAGTGCGAGAAGTGCAAATCCAAGAGTAGCAAATGTCAGCACCAAAACTCATAAATCACAGATGACTCCAAACGCTGAAACAAACATCAAAAATGATCTCGGTGAAGAAGATATACCTAGGAAACACATGTCCAAAAGTCAAATTCTGGAACATGGGCAAAATCGTAATTTCGGGTCAAAACGATGTCCGCCGTTGGACCCGCTTTGTACCGAAATGCGTGCCAAAGTCTACGGTCTCTAAAGTCGTCAAACTATATGTCTACGATTTCAGTTTGAGGAGAGGAACTCAACGGTTTTTGGATTCCGAGGAGCCGTGTACAAAATTGCCTGTTTGAGTGGGTCGCAGACCCGCCAAAATTTGGTTCCGATTCGACCTTCTCAGAATTGAACCAAACTTGGCATACAGGACTAGAATTTCGATCCGGACATGTTGGCGCAAGTTTTGTCTCAATCCGACGACTGTACACGAAGTTATGGACAAGTTTGCAAAATGCCGATACGGGGGTATCTCGACGGATACGCGTTGATTTCGTGGCGCACACGCAACAAAATCGAGTCCCGTCAGTTCCCACATGTCGGTAACATCCATACGCGCCTTTCGATGCGTATAGTGTACGACCACGTCGCCCGGTTTGTCGGGGCGTACGTCGTATCGGAGAAAATTCTAAAATTTTATATAAATTAACACAGGTTTTTCTCCAACTTCAACATCAGTTTATTTCTTACACGTTAATCGAAACAATGATCCAGAAGATGCTTTGTGATCTCGGTTATGTTGTCTTCACCTGTGTTAAATTAGTTTTTACGAAAGTTTAATGGTCAGCGAGAAAAGTGGCCGACAAGTTGGCGTTTCGAAACAGTTTTTAATAATCAGAAAAGTGGGTTTTTCTCCAACTTCGTCTCAATTTTTCGAGCAAGTTGGATGGCCATGTCAAAATCCACCTGGGGAATCTTGAAGAGGGTCATGAGGGCTTTCTACACGAATTTACGGCTCTAAAAACGGACTAGAATCGAGAGAGAAATCAAACGGGGAAGTTTGGTACCTTGAGTGGGAAAACTGTTCCGTGGGTGACGCGGTGCTGACTTCCGATGCTCCGTTCGTCGCGCACAAAGCTCCATCGCTGGTGAAATAAATTCGTAGTTGAAGAGGGTATAATCAGCCTCAACTTTCGTTTTGGAAGATTAGGGTTTTGAGGCTTGTGGAAAAAAGTTATATTTATAACAACTACTAACTAAAACCTAGTACTAATAGGTTTAGTTATAGGAGAAGTCACGGGTTCGTGAGCCTGCTACTAAGTAGCAAACTACAATTGGGGTGGGGGGCCTGCCCCTTAAAGTGGGGTTTTTATATTAATATTTTTTTCTTTTTCTCTTCCTAAAGGCCACTCATTGGCCTGGTGCTAACGTGCACGCCTGGCGCTCCATGTTGGGGTTGGACTGGGCCCACTGAATTTTTTTTTCTTTTTTTTCTTTTTATTATACTTATATATATATATATATATATATATATATATATATATATATATATATATATATATATATATATATATATATATATATATCCTTTAAGCTACCAAAAATATTTCTAAAAATTCACAAATAAATTTCTAAAATCCTAGAATTTAGTATATTCCTTATTTAATAGAAATATTAACATGCACACACATAATAATATATATACACACACATACATTAATTATACTATTAAACTAGTAGTAAATAAATCCATAATTATTGAAATGCTTAATGAAATTAATTATAAAAAATCAATTATAAATTATGGGGGTTTACACTCAACCACTTGGGTTGAAATCTATTCTAGTTACCCTAACCTAATAGAAATAGTTTTATCATTAAGATCTTGCCCAGTTCATATAAATTGAAGTCCAAGGTTCATCCAACTAACGATTGGAGCCCAATTAAGGAACCCATTAATACCCAGTAAAATTCATCCATGCATACCACCATATTTGGACTATAAAAATCGAACTTTCTGAAATAGGTCCCTATACCGATTTTGTTGTCTCCCCTTTCTTAGAATGTGAAATCGTTCGTAACCCTTGTACCATCTACCTGGAAGTTGCGATACGACCTTGCATTGCATTTATAATCCTTGCTCGTGTGTTTAAATAACCACGGAAAGGATCACAAACTTGATTTCTCAAATTCTGTTCTATTGTGGAACCTGTTTAGAATTTCGAGAACGAAACTTCTGTATTGCACGGATTGCAAGACCCTCTGAGAAACGAAGAGTTCTTTGACTTAGCAAATGACTGGACTAGAATAGCCCAATCTAGCAAATAAGTCAAGGGTTTATAAATTTTCTTTCTGTCCACATCATTGGATACTCTCTACCGTACTTGAAATTTCATATTTACTCTCGATTGTTCGTCCCTATCTGTCCTTCCTATTGTAGAGTGACGAATGGTCATGCTGATTAGAATTTACCAATATTTCTTAGCTACTTGGGTAAATTCGTTGCTTGTTAGATTTTGGGTTATTTGATAGATATGAGAGAATTATAGAGGTCAAAGGCGGTATATATCTATTTGTAGCAATTTTTAGCAAGTAGTTGGAAGATTATAAGTTTTAGTGTCATAGCTTTGAGGGAGTAGTATGACCAAAGGTGGGTAGAAGTTCTCGAAATTTTTGTAGTTGCCAAAATGGCCAATGAGAAGGATATAAACTAGTTTTGAGGAATTAAATTGAGGAGAATAAGGACATAGTAGACTTTGATTTTAGGAATAATTACGAATTAGAATTTCGAGGACGAAATTATTTTAAGGTGGGTAGATTTGTAGCTCCCCTTCCCAAAAATTTTAAAATTATTTCTAATATTTATTTTATGGAAATGGTAATTTTTAGAATAATTATACGAAGTTCTAGGACTAAATAAAGATGTGGTATGATATGTTCACCAAGAACTCTTAGTGGACATTTTAGTTGGTTATTATTATTATTATTATTATTATTATTATTATTATTATTATTATTATTCTCATTCCTCTTGTTATTGTTATTGTTATTATTATAATATCCTTATTATTATTATTACTATTATTATTATTGTTATTCTAATATTATTCTTATGACTATTATTATTGGCATTATTGTATATTTCTCAAAATAATATAAATAGTATCCATTTATTCTTCAAATGAATTATATAGATGTTTTGGCTATAGAATATTCTTTTAGGTATATAGAGCTTTATCACATGGTTATATATATAGACACAAATACATATTTATATGAATATAGAAATATATACATAAACATCTATATATATAGCTAATGATATATATATATATATATATATATATATAGAAATACATAAAAATATATATATATATATATAGAAATACATAATCAATAACATATGTGTATTGGTGTATTGTATATATATATATATATATATATATATATATATATATATATATATATATATATATATATATATATATATATATATATATATATATATATTTAGTGATATATAATATATATATATATATATATTATATATCACTAAATATATATATATATATATATATATATATATATAGTAATATATATATATGGTGATATAAATATCCATATTAGGCCATGCCAGCACTTGGATGCAAACCCGAGGGGGGGCTTACCAAGCCAGGCCGAGCCCTCCAAACCGAGAGCAACAGCTCGGTTGCACCTATAATTATGTTATAAAAACTAACCACAGAACCGAGCCCTCCCCACTCGGCAAACTGGACCCCTAAAACCAAACACTGTGACCACCGTCCCCAAATTGGCTCGGCCAAAGGGGCCCAGCCCGCGTATATATTTTCTAGGACAACCCGAGAACAAGAGATTTCACATATATACGGTTATATAAGTCGAGTACTACGAGATCGAGAGGATCACGAATATACTCAAAACCCTAACGCCAACCACCACGAGTACGAGCGCCCCAGCCTTCCCCTTCCCTGGTCGCACCCCCGCGCGTGCGCGCCGCCGAGAGCCGCCGCCTGCCGGCAGGAGGCACGCGCGGACAACAGAACTACGACAGCAGTCGCAGTGCACGGGATGGTCTTTGCGATGACCGTTCATCGCGTACACGCGATCGTTTTACGAGCCACTTCCTCAGGTAAAATCCTGAACTAAACCTCTCGGACATCCATCAACTAGTTTGTGTAGAATCGAAACCGATTCGACGGGAAATCGACGCAAAGTCGACCAAAAATCTGTCCCGAAACAGAACCATATTTGGTTCAAACACCAATTTTGGAAGGCGAAATTCCGTCGATTCCTCGGCTGTATTAAAAATCTATTTGAACAGACTTGATAACAACATATACAAGATGGATACCCAACTTATAGTTTTACTTTTCATGGGTTAATCTGTGATTTATTCAGTTTCAAACTTTTAGAAAAAACTAGTTTCGAAATTATAGAAATTTAATAAAATCCTTCGATACGACGTGCGTCCCGCCAATCCGGGCGACGTGGTCGTGAACCGAAAGCATCGAAAGCTGCGTATCGGCTTCGTGGTCGTGTGGGCTTTGACGAAATTCAAATTGGTCACGTGTGCGCGACGAATTTGATGCGTATCCGTCAAAATTTACCGTATCGGCCTCTGTGCAAATTTCCCAATTACTTTGTGCACGCTCGTCAGATCGAGACGAAACTTGCGCCAATAGGACCGTATCATTTTTTTGGTCCTGTATGCCAAGTTTGGTCTGATTCTGAGACAGTTGATTGGATCACCGTTTTACGGACCCCACGGTCCAACTCAACGGGCGATTTCGTGCACAGCCCGTCGGAATCCAATTCTGGACATACGGTTGGGTTTGTATCAAAAAACTGGATCCGTAGACATGTAGTTTGACGACTTTAGAGACCGTTGACACTGGCATGCTTTTCGGTGCAAAGCGGGTCCAACGGCGGACACCGTTTTGACCCGAAATTACCGTTTTGCCCCTGTATCCAGAATTGGACTTACGGACAGACAATCCTAGCTAATTTGACTATTCTAAAAATATTGGTAATATTTATTTCAGCTTTCGGGAACTGTTGTATGGGTTTTGACTATTGTGGCGCATTGAGTAGTTCAGATTGTCGGTTTCACCAGCAAAGGACCACATGCGAGTACAGTTTATTGTCTGCATTTCGATATTGATTTTTACTATATTTTATTGATTGGCCATTGGTTATGTGATTATTTTCTATTATAAATTGTTGAGTCAGAAATGTGAAGTACCAAGGATGTGTGATCTGACCTTAGACCGTGTAGACCGTATTTATTATTGCATTTATTTCTTGTAGACAGTGTAGACAGTAATTTATTTATTGCAAAGTAGATAGTGTAGACATTGATTTAATTATTGCAAAGTAGACAGTGTAGACCGTGATTATTATTGCATTTAAACTGTGTAGTTCGTGATTATGATTTTGTAGACAGTGTTTCTTTATTACAATATTAACTGTAGATCGTGTAACTGTAGACCGTGTAACTGTAGACCGTATAACTGTAGACCTTGTAACTTTAGACCGTGTAGACTGTGTCGCATAATTATCCCGAGACCGATCACATATCAACGGTACTTCTAACAGTTGGGGAAAGTATTTTGTGTCTATTTATTGCTATTAGTTTTCTGTATTTCCTGTTTATTTTCAAAAACATGTAATCGATATCTAACCTCTGTTGTATAGTCATTTTCTTTATTTGAAATTGCATTCAGTGAATTGTGCTCGTTCCATTCCTGACTGGAAACCAACATTTTCAGGCTAGCCGTGGATTCACTTAGCTTGGGGAGTGACGGGAATACTTGCAGACAAAAGCCTAGAGACTAGCTAGATAGTTGAGTTGTAGTCATTCATTTATTTGTACAAGTTTATATTTACTACAAATGTAAAACTTGTGATTATTGTAAATTAAATTAATTTTGTGAATGAGCAATACTTGTGATTTTGGGCTTTGTGGCTATAAAGCGTTCTACCGCCGATACTGCGGCGTAGGCTGGCTTGGACACGTTCCGTATCCGTTTTAAAAAAAAATGGGTGCGGGTCGTGACAATGTTTGATGGCCAAAAGCATCGAGAGTCAACTATGGCATATGAGACTCGGCCATGCAAACATGGATACAATTTCAAGACTATCTACAAAGAAGTTGGTACGCAGCTTACCGGGCATTTCTTTCAAGAAGGATACGGTATGTAGTGAATGTGAAAAGAACAAAGCTACCAAATCCGTATTCAAATCCAAGAACATTGTAAGTACCACTAGACCTTTACAACTGTTGCATATGGACTTATTTGGACCCAGTAGAATTGTTAGTCTAGGTGGTAAGTTATATGTATTTGTCATTATAGATGATTTCTCTAGATATACATGGGTTTATTTTCTTGCACGCAAGAACGATGCATTATCAGAATTTGTCACCTTTTGTAAGAAAGTACAGAATTAATGAAAAAGGATTTATGATTACTCGCATTCGTAGTGATCATGGCGGCAAATTTAAGAATGTAGAATTTAAGCAATTTTGTGACACACGATTATTTGCATGAATTCTCTTGCCCTAGGACTCCGTAACAAAATGGAGTTGTGGAACGTAAGAACAGAACTCTATCTGAAATGGCTAGAGTAATGTTAAACCAGTTTAGTCTACCAAGATACTTTTTGGCTGAAGCTGTAAATACAGCATGTTATATTCTCAATAGGGTTCTAATTCGACCTATATCGAAGAAGACTCCCTATGAACTATGGTTTGATAGAACACCAAATGTTTCATATTTCAAGATTTTTGGTTGCAAATGTTTTATTCTTAATACTAAAGGCAATTTGAGTAAATTTGATGAAAAGGCCGATGAAGGTATATTTTTAGGTTATACAGCAAAGAGCAAAGGATACAGAGTCTTCAACAAAAGAACCATGATCATCGAAGAATCAATCAATGTCAAGTTTGATGAGCTAAATCAACACTTAGATGATGATGACAATGAAAACATAATCACACCAAGTACAGCTACTGCAAAACCTTCACACAAAGATGCAGAACCATCACATCAAGCATCAGATGAACCTCCAAGCAAAAAAGCCGGAACTAGCAATCCGGAGACTACACTAAAAGAGATGAGATTTTTGGCTAATCATCCAAAGGACTTGGTAATTTATGAGATTACCAAGGGTATAAGTACTCGTTCCTCTAATAAAGATATAGCTTCTCGTGTTGCTTTTGTTTCGCAGTTTGAACCCAAAAATTTTGAAAAAGCATGTTGTGATAATTTTTGGGTAGATGCTATACAAGAGAAATTAAACCAATTCGAACGGAATCAAGTTTGGGAACTTGTTCCCAAGCCCATTGATCATCCGATCATTGTCACCCGATGGATATTCCGAAATAAACTGAACGAGAATGGTTTAGTGACTCGTAATAAGGCTCGACTCGTAGCTCAAGGATATAATCAAGAAGAAGGTATCGACTACGATGAGACTTATGCCCCAGTTGCGAGATTAGAATCCATTCGCATGTTATGTGCATTTGCATGTTTTTATAATTTTAAATTATTTCAAATGGATGTCAAAAGTGTATTTTTAAATAGTTTTATAAAAGAAGAAGTTTATATAGCTCAACCTTCTGGTTTTACTGATTTTAAATGTTTTGAATATGTTTTCAAGTTAAAGAAAGCCTTATACGGTTTGAAACAAGCCCCTCGTGCTTGGTACGATCGTCTAAGCTCTTTTCTGCTTGATAACGGATTTTCAAAGGGAAAGGTTGACACTATTTTGTTTATAAAATCTTTGAATAACAACATTCTTTTGATTCAAGTCTATGTAGATGATATTATTTTTGGATCTACTGATGAATCGCTTTGTCAAGAATTTTTAAAGTGTATGCAGAATGAGTTTGAAATGAGCATGATGGGAGAGCTAAAATTCTTTCTCGGACTGTAAATCAAACAAACCAACAATGGGACGTTCATAAATCAAGCAAAGTACACAAAGGATCTATTAAAGAAGTTCGACATGGAAGCAGTCAAGCCACTTAGCACTCCAATGGCAACTTCAACCAAGCTCGATATTGATGAACAAGACAAACCTGTCGACATACGTAAGTATCGAGGTATGATCCGTAGCTTACTGTATTTAACTGCTAGTCGACCGGACATTATGTTTAGTGTTTGCTTATGTGCACGCTTTCAAGCTAATCCTAAGGAATCACATTCGTGTGCAGTTAAGCGTATCTTTCGATACCTTAAAGGCACTTCTTCTGTCGGCTTATGGTATCCCAAAACTACGTCATTTGACCTAACCGATTATTCTGATGTTGATTTTGTCGGATGCAAAGTAGATAGAAAAAACACTAGCGACACATGTCATTTTCTAGGAAAAACTCTAGTCTCTTGGTTTAGTAAGAAACAAAATTTTGTTGCATTATCAACAACCAAGGCTGAGTATATCGCCGCAGGACGTTGTGCACAAATTTTGTGGATGAAACAAACTTTAGAACACTATGGATTATATTTTACACACATACCCATTTTTTGTGACAACACTAGTTCTATTAATTTGACTAAGAATCCAGTATGTCACTCTCGTACTAAATATATCGAGATTAGACATCATTTTCTTAGAGATCATCAACAAAATAGAGATATAGACCTTGTATACATAGACACACGGAATCAATTAGCTGACATACTCACAAAACCTCTAGCGGAAGATCGTTTCAATTATTTACGTCAAGAATTAAGAATTTTAGATGTCAATAATATTAATTAATTTTGTTTTATTAATTATTTATTCGATACTCAATAACTGTTTTGGAGACAAGCCTAAAAAGAGTTTGTCTGTCACCACGACTACGGTCGAAGCGAAGCGGTATTGAAGAGTTCTCCGGTGAACCTCCGTTAGCTGGAACAGTACTCCTACAGCTAATCTGAGATAGATGCTGAGTAAAGAATATTAATTTCTAAAATAATATTAATTATATTATTTTGAGATTTAAAATTACTAAACTCTGAATTAAATATTTGAAACGAATTAATGAAAAAGATGTGACCTCATTATTATTTCTTATATATATATATATATATATATATATATATATATATATATATATATATATATATATATAGCCAGGCAACCCTTGGCGAATTCGGCCCGAGTTCGGTTGGGTATATATATGTACCAGTCAGAACCCGAGGCCCCCTCTTCTTCATTCTTCCAAATGTCATCAAAACAGCAGCAGCCGTGCCCTCTAAACCCTAGTTCGTCTCCACCTTTCTTTTTCCAATCCACATGGAGATCTTCGTCCAAACTTTAGATTCGTGCGAAGAATTTCGTCCTCTACAATATATCCAATTCTCGGAAGGTATAATTCCTTCTCTCCTCCACTTTCCAATTGTTAGGGTTTTTAGATTTTGGGATAGAATGCCTAAGGGATTCAATCCTTTCAAGAGAAAGAAGACCAATGCCAGTGAAGAGGCATCGTCTTCGGATCCGTATACGGATTCCCTCTTTTTTTGGTCCAATCGGATAACGGTTCATCGGACGAGTTTTACTTCAAAACTCCCGACCAAGCCCTATTATGGTATGCCGATTTTATTATGCGTACTATTTGTACCGGATCTCCAATCAAATAGACTGTCTTTTCCGACCACCGTCCTTACTTTGAGGCATAGGGTTACAACACTTTGTTTCTTTACAATTCCCTATAGCGACTAATGCCATTAGATTATTTTACTGTAATTTCGTGTTAGACACTTTTACCGCAAGAACATGTGTCGGAGGGATAGATATAGAGTTTATTGATGAAACGTTAGCAGAAATTCTTGGTATTCCAAACGAAGGTGCCCCGCTCGATGACATCACTGATTTCGATTTCCTCGATGGTACGACTCTTGTTAGTTTCAAGAATGAGCTTTGTGCGCCCGCACGTGCTCGTCCTGGAAAGTTCAAGGCCAATAACTTGAACTTGTTTAACTATGAATTACATTACATTATCTATTTCACTTTACTTCCAAAATCCACTTCCAAAGATGATGTCACTGCACTTGAGCTTTCTGCTCTATATCATATTCTTAAGGGAATTCCTTTCTCTGCCCCTAAGACTATCATTCAGATGATGGGTAGATGTAGTAGAAGAGACTGCAACCTCTTTTATACGATGATCATCCCACGCATCTTTCAGAGATTCGATATTGACTTATCCACTTGTGCTCTGGACCCTGAGCCCAAGTTCCTCAAACTCTCTCGTCGCAGCATTGCCACTGTTCCTCTACCTACTGCACCTGCTCCTCCTGCACCTACTCCCACAGCACCTGGTCCTTCTTAGTCTTACCCTATGACCTTTGAGGGTATTCATCAGCATATTTCAGATCTGTAGTTATTTTATGTTGACACTTCCAGGAAACATGAGTTCCGTGATATGACTCGGTTCCAGGCTATTGCCAACTCCTTCGCCGATCTGAGATTTGCACAAACGGGTCACTCTGCTAGCTCTCTACCTCGAGACCCTTCTATTTCTGGCCACCGCATTGATGATGAGGCGGTCCACTCTCTGTTCCAGCCAAGGAATGCTTACGATTGGTATCGTACTTCTGGTGCCACTCCTCATACTTCTGGAGCTGGTACTTCTGGAGCTGGTCCTTCTTGACATGCTGGCACTGCAGCCGATGATGATGAGGATGATGATTTTTGAGATGTTACATATTGAGACTGATATTCTGTCTTATGTTTACTTGAAAATGCTCCGACATTCCAAGATATTATCAGTACTCTTATTTTCGTTATGCTATCTGACTTACATAGACAGTTGTTTTTATGCCTCGGTTTGGCTTAGTTTATTATTCAACACTTTATTTGTTTCAGCTTTCTTCTAGCATTATCTTTCTTTATGCTTCATATTAACTGTCTGTGACAAATACCATGCCTGTGTTGTTTTATATCTGTCTCTTTATTCACTGTTTATACCATGCCTGTGATGAATGTTCTTATATAATTTTATTTGTGTTTCTTCATTGTTTGTTACTTATGTATTTATTGCGGGGGACCTTTCTCTTTTGCAATTATTTTGCTAAGTGACAACGGAGAGAAATAAGATCTAACATCTTCATGAATACAGGTTATGAACAATTTTTTTGATACATTTTTGAATTGATCCAATCTTAGATGTTATATCGGCAAGGTTTGTCAATTATCAAAAATAGGGGAGATTATTGGCCCATTGGTCATGGTCAAACCTGATTTTAATAATTGATCAAACTTTGTCTCGATATCAATGCAAGTCAATTCAGATGTTTACCTATGACGTTTTGGACACTGCTCAATGATGGATATCTACTATGTTCAAGACCGAAGCTGTTTGTCATTCAGAATGTATTTCCTTCAAAGCAATATAATTTTTCATTTTATTGAGTCTAGGAATACATTGTACACCAAGTCGTACTGGCAAATAGGCTGTCTGGAATCGTTTTTCAAAATCACCCTATCCATTTAAAAATGACCTATATTTTTGAAAAACATCCTTTTTACAAAAAGCTTCTGAAGGACTTTTCAAAAAGCCAAAATAATTTTTCTCAAAATCAACTAGCATAACCCTAGCAGAACTCGGCCAGAGTTCGGCCAGAGTTCGGCCAAGTTGAACGTTATGTGAACGTTTGATTTTGAACTTGGTCTCCCTTCAGTTGCGGTTTGTTACAAAGAGTTCTGCCCGAATTCTGTCAGAGTTCTGTCTTTGGAAAAACTATAAATAGAGAAGGATTTCGATCATTTCAAATCACCAATTCACTTTCAATCTCTTCTCTTCTAAAGCTTACATTTCTTCTAAAGAGTTCTAAAAGCTTCCATTTTCAAATCCCAAGCCAGTTACAATCCTCGAGTCGATTTGCCAGTGCGGTGCGGTCTAGAAGTTTCAGAGCGATTGTAATCAGAGGCTTGATTGAAGAAACAACTCTTCACAATTAAAGTTGGTCGAGTTCTTCGTATCAAAGCTCGCGTCTGTAGAAGTTGCAAGGACTTCGTATGAAAACTTGCGGGATTTTTTAATAGTGGATTCAACTGGAAGCTAGAGTTCTTCCGACTGGACTAGTCCTCACAAGAGGGAAACCAGTATAAATCTCGGTGTTTGCGTTTGCCTTCTGATCACTCTTTTATTTCTGTCATTTACTTTATGATTATTATTATATTTGTGATCTAACTGCTAACGAGTTTTTAATTAGCAATATTCCGCTGCCTACTCTATTCACCCCCCTCTAGAGTATTCTGTTTTACGATTTCGTTCCTACACTTATGATTTTCGAATATCATAGCAACTATATCTTTTATTGGCATACGACTATTTTTTTTTCTTTCAAATTTATTTGATGTCATATTTCTTGTTACCACCTTCTCTACAACTAGTAGTTCTTTATTTCTCTCATATTTTTCTATTTTCGAATCGTCATCTTTTAAACCTCTTTTGATTTTCTTCCACTATATTTCTAAAACGTATTTAGATTTTGATTCTATATGCCTGATCAATTTCGATCATTCATCACATTATTTTTTTGATTATATTCTTTGTCGTGCTTATTCATATCGATTGGTCATGCCATATTTTAATGATATTCTTGGTTGTGCCTATTTGTATCTTTTGAAATTTTGAGGACGAAAATTTTCTAAGGTGGGTAGATTTGTAAGCCCACTTCCCAAAATTTTAAATTTTTTTATTTTTATTTGTTTACGATTAATTTTATGGTCATTGTGAGTCATGCCAAAGCTTGTAGGTGGGCTATGACCACATTAAGGTCATATGACCTCTAGATAGCCTATATATGTATTATTTAGCTATTTTATATTTTTCTACAATTTTTGGATTTTTTTAGGTATTTAATATTTAAGATTTTATTATTTTTAAGGACTTTCAGGATTTACTGTAAGGTCATACGGGGGTATTTTTGGACCTAATATTTTTATTTAGGCTCTAAATGACTAAAAATATTTTCTAGAATATTTTAGAATTTTTCTGGATTTTTTTAGAAATTTTGGAAATTTTTATATAATTAGAACTATTGAAATTATATTTTATAGGCTTTAGAAATTTACTGTGAGGTCACACGATCATACTTTATGTTAAAATATTTTATTTAGATTCTAGACACTTAGAAATATTTTCTAGAATTCTCTAGAATTTTTCTGAATTTTTCTGCAATTTATTTTGATTTATTTGGACTTAAAATAATTTTTAAATGATTTTTTGAATTAAAATAAATAAATACCCAGAAATCCACCCGGGGGGGGGGGCCACCTGTCGGCGCCAACTGCTACAGGTACCGCCTCTCTCTCTCATATATATATATATTATTATATTCGTCCACCTTATTTCCAGCAGCCTTTTGTGGGAGAACTCATCTAGGGTTTCCGACTTCCCGAAGCGATTTCCGCCAACTCCGACGTGCTTTTCATGCGCCGTTTTTTTTTAGATTCATATCGAGGTAAGATTTCTGAATATATAATTTATTTTTATAGATATTATTCCTAAATTTCTATTAAATTCGTAGAGTGTCGGTTGTCCGAAACTTGACACATTTTAATGTTTTCGAGATTTCGGGAGAACCAGAAAACGAAATCATGAACCGTTTGAAGTTTCTGAAAGCTAACATAGAGATCTACGATATATATTTTTTCCAGAAATTATTTCCTTCATCTAATATTTTATTTATTCTGTTGAACTTAGAATTGATCAGTGAATCGCCGTTTTGGTCACGATTAGCCATAACGGCGATATCTTTTGACCAGAACGTGATTTTGCAGCACGGTTGATTCCAGCGCACTCGTGGCGCTAAAATTTACCAAGGTGCACTTTCAAAATCTAGATTTCATGATGTTTGACTAGATAGTCAATGACACGTCTTGATTTACGTGTTATGGTTTCCAAAATTGGAAACATGACTTTTGATGGCCAAACTTGCATGTTTAGATTATTATTAGGTTAAATGATGTTTTTAAGTAATTTATTCCAAAATTAACTATTATTAGATTAGTAACCCAATTAGCCACTATTCTATGAATTTAGAACTAGAATATTAGAATTGACTTGTAGTTTTCGTGCATGGTTCGTGGTATGATGTATGTTATAGGTTGACAGCTTCTAGATTGGCAATCCCCTCATCATCTACTTGTGACTACAGTTTGTGCAAGGATTCAGGCAAGTACATTATTGCATTTAAATTTTAGTTCATTATAACGTTTACTCTATAGTTTTCTTGTTTGATATCCCGTTGAGTCATTACTTGATATTCCATTGAGACACGATTGTGACACTGCAGTTATCGTATCCATCTTAGTGTATCATTGACCGTTATTGATTGTTAGTGAGTCGAGAGAGGAAATACTCAGTAAGTACGTGAACAAACCCATTTATTTTTATTGTGGATAGCTAAGTCATATGCCCCACGTATGAGTTAGCCGTACCCTGTTATTGTGGATAGCCATCGTATGATGTGCCGTATTAGCCTAGCCGTTCACGTATTAAAAGGTATTTCACACACACGTAGTTCCTATTTTTTCTTTATCTAGTCCATTATCTTGTTAGTTCATGTCTTGCTTGTTTACATCTTGCCAGTTTATATCTTGTTAGATCCCACCTTGCTAGTTTACATTTTGCTAGTTCATATCTTGATCGTTCATCTGGCTAGTGCTAGTTCTTTATATACTCTTTGCCATCATCATTTTTCATTGTTCTAACTTATTTTGGACTAACAACATTAATTGCAATATGGTTGTACTCTGCTCCTTTCCTGACTGGATCGTTGTTATAGGTGAGGATGACGTGTCTACTTTTGCGCTATGGACCATATGAGGGGGAGATAGAGACTTGAAGGCCAAACCATAGAAGACTAGTTAGTTGTGTGGTAGTTTTCTATAAATGTAAAAGCTTATATTCTTTTTCAAATGTAAAACTTCTATATTTTGTAAAGTTGATTTAGTTGTTGTGAATGAGCAGTTAGTATTTATGAGCACTTTGTTTATTGCGGGCTAGACAGCGTACTGCCGTCGATACCGCGATGTAGGCTGGACTAGGACACGCACTCGTATCCCAAAAAGCGGGTGCGGGTGCGGGTCGTGACACCTTCTCTATGGGTGGTCATCATTAATCGGCCAACGCCAGTTAGAAGAGTTTGAGGCACTTGACAAAAAATGTTTTCTGGCTCAACAACACATCGAGCTATATAACGCTCGTATTTTTTGAGCCTTTAATAAAAAGGTTAATGGAAGAACATTCCGAGTGGATGACCTTGTCCTATCAGTTAGAATGCCAATGGTGATGACTCACAAATCAGCAAGAAAATTCGAACCCAAGTGGGTAGGTCCCTTCATCATAGAGACAGTGTCCTCCAACGGTGCTTACCGACTCGCAAAACCCAAGGGAGATTTGTTTATGATGCCAATCAATGGCAAGTTCCTCAAGAAGTACTATGCTTGAAATCTATCAGTATGCACTTCTATATTTGCATCCCCAGCAAGTATCTAAGAAATAGCTAAATTGGACTTGTTTTGCCCCCCAAATACCTTATTTCTATAATCTCCAAACGGATCAGAAATATGCTTTCGATCGTCACATACCCTCAGACCCCGGCTGCTCTAGGTGTAACGCCCAAGTCCCAAAATACTTAGGACTAAGTACGTCGTCATGCCAGCTGCATACATACAAAGTATACTCCAATATATGAAACCATCGTATGTATACATAAGCTGTAAATGCAGTAAACCACAATACTAATCTCATCCACGAATAAAAAAGAAAGAATTTATAATAAACTCATGAATTTTCATTTACAAATCGTTGGGCGGAGACAAATCCACTACCAACTAAAAAACAGAGAAATATATAATAATGAAATTTTGTCGAGCGGAGAGAAGACGATCCAAGTGTAATCATCCTCGAAAAAATGGCCTTGGCTAGAGCACCTGCAAAATGACACAAATATACACCTGGAGAATTCACCAGGTCCTCAGAGGGACATAACAAGATACATAAAGAACATGCCACATAACTGAATATATAAATATGTCATAAATCACAAGTAAAGTAAAATAGTCCCAATCGTAACAAGATCCAATACCTCATCATCGAAACAGTGGACTACCCCTACAACCAAACAAGGACAAAGGATAGAACACTATTCTGCGATACGACATTGTCCCAAGCTACTAATAGAATGGGGGTGACATGACATTGACTAGGGTTACCTAACCATCTAATGTGTTTATACAGTTAAGAACAAATCTTTCGTCGCATGAGCCCTGGCTGTAAATAGGATCTGGTATAGTCTCCACTTGGGCACCAATGACCTAAGCGCATGACGTTCAAAAATGACAGTGGCCAACCTGAGGGGGTCGTCATACCGTATCTCCAGCGGAGCTTCCGGGTTACAAGAACATGTGTAATAGAAGCCCATACGACAAAAAATGTTCTTTCCACCCGTTGCACCTATCTAGGTCGCATCCGCGATCATGTACCTCTACTAACTGCTAAGTCTTCTAACATGCCTCTATCAGTAGTTAGACCTAACGCATGCGCACAGGTGATCAGCCAACACGCAAGAACCTCTACATGCTACTCATCTCACACATACTCGTGGTACAATTGTGTCAAGGTATATGCGATACACTACAAACGGTAGTCCCTTAACTCTAAGTCCATATGCAATCAAAGGATAATATTAAAGTAAAGCTAATATCACTAAGCATGCAATAAATCATGAACTGTAATAATGGTACAGCTAAAAAAATGAAAATAAATGAACAGTGATATGCAATAAATAAAATGCAGACTAAATATAAACAGTATAAATGGCAATGTATCTTGCCTGGTGTGTCGTCTGGTGTGGTGTGATGGTGCGACAAGTTTCGATTGTCCAAAAGCCCTGTTTCATGTTTAGGGGTGGAGTCACGAGCAAGTAGGACGCACGATTAGTCATGATTGGTGATGATAACTAAGGAGAATTTGTGGAGATTATATACACTACGTTTTTAGAAAAATACTTATATCATTATATTATCCAAAAATATTTATGAGTAGATATAGATAATTATTTTGTTTTATCAATTAAAATTTTGCTAATAGAAGTATTTCACATAAATATATATACATAATAAATTTTTTGAAAACTGTTATTTAAAAAATTTTCATAATTATTATGAAATCTAAAAATCCTTTTGAGGTAAACTAAAACTCCATTTACCAATTATGAAATTTTTAAGTTAAAACTATATATATATTTTTGCAAAAATATTTTTTTGCTAAATAGTGGGATTAACCTTTTTGCCAAGCTCTATATAGGATTATATTTGATACTTGAAAAATACGAGAACATAATATATATATATATATATATATATATATATATATATATATGGCTAAATATGCTCTAAGGTTGTCAAGGTTTTATATATATATATTTTTCAAGGTTATATATATATATAAAAGGAGACTATATTTTGAATTTAGCTAGTAAATATATATTTTATAACTCTCCAAAATATATATTTTTTACAAGCTCTATATAGGAATATATTTGATACTTGAAAAATACGAGAACATATATATATATATATATATATATATATATATATATATATATATATATATATATATATATATATATATTTTAATATATATATATATATATATATATATATATATATATATGTATATATATATAAAAGGAGACTATATTATGAATTTAGCTAGTAATATATATTTTATAACTCTCCAAAATATTGTTATCAATAATACTAATAATAATAATAATAAAATAGAAGTCTAAAACAACAGACTGTTGTTCTCGAAAAAGAACCTCAAAATCAATTTAAGAATAAATTTGAGAAAACTGTTCTCATCAGCACACATTAAGGAGGGCATGTGAGTATTCTCATCAGCACACACTAAAGGGGGCATATAAGTGTTCTCATCAGCACTCATTAAGGAGGGCATAAGAGAGAGAGAGAGATAATAAAGAGAGGGAAGAGAGGAGCAGAAATCGGGGGAGAAGAAGAGTGAGGGCACTTACAGTGATTGGCCGGGGGTTCGAGAAGAGCGGGGAAGCTCCGGCGCTTACTGGCCGGGCGGCGCATGGAAGACCGCGGCGGAGGCGGATGTTAGTGCCGAGGCACAATTTTCGATGGAAAATTCTGAAACTGAAACAATTGTACACACAACGTTTCAAATGTAGCACCTTAAAGAAGATGTGCAACAGAGATCCTGGAGGATTCTGAATTACGAGGATCTAAAAAGATTCTACGTAATACACAAAAAATCTAAAGAGACTTTGTGCAAGCAACTATCGACAGTAGAGCTTCTAAAAAGAAGTTACTGTAAAAGGCAACAGCAGCGATGACAGACAAGAATGAGATGCTGGGGTGAATGAACCATCGTTGCTCAAAGCTTTATTCGCCCCCACATGAGCACGAACAGCTTCCAGGAACCAGCAAGTTCACGAAGAACTTCTGGAACGCTCGTAAGTCAATATTTGAGACTTGAACGGGCTTCCTGGACTTAACAGACTCCCTCAACTCTCTTCTTGGTGTATCTTTCAAAGGAGGCCAAGGGGCTATATTTATAGAGTGGAGTTGAGACTTCACCTCTTCTCCTATCCGATGTGGGACTAAAATACCAATACTCAAAAATAGAGTTTGATATTTTAGATCATCCCACAATCAGCATAGAAGTGTGCCAGTCCACGCCTACCCCCCGAACACTCCCATGCATGCACGAGACATCCTGGAGTCCGTGTCCGAGTCCGAGTTCGCACAACAAAAATTAACTTGCATCCTTGTTGGATTTAATCCTTTTTTCTTCTAGGAAAATACTTCCACATGTCACAAACTTGTGCCCCACTACACCTCATGTGCACACCTCAACACAAGCAATGCATTATATTGAGATACTCACCATTTGGTGTAGCCGATGTGGGACTATCTTTTCTAGTCCAAAGGCAAAAACACCAACAATCCCCCACATATCTCAATATATGGGTTGAGCGTTCCCCACAGTGACTGTCCATCATGCATTAGGAAAGATGTCGCTATGACTTGAATCTTCCCGCATAGGTTAAATAACAGCATGATACAAGAATGGACTAAGCCTTGAATTTTGCACCATAACTGCAATTCTTTCTACTCACATAATGACATCAACTGTGCTTCTGGCTGCACATTGAAGGCGTTGTGCCAGCCTGGTTTTAGTGTATAATTTTTGGGTGTCTACAAGTTTACCCTCAAGAGACGGCCTGATATCTCTGTCCATACACTATAGGTGAGTTCTTTATAAAGAGTCATGGCATGAAGCATTGCGCTTCTTTGCGGTGCTACGCTGCTATGACATGGCTTAAAGCCGAGGCTTTGCCCTACCTGGGTACCTCATCGTAGTGTCATACTACTGTAGCATGAGGTCACAGGCCTCTTTGTAGTGCCAAACTACCCAGCATGAAGCCTTGCGCTTCCGTACGGTGTTACGCCGCTATGACATGGCTCGCAAAGCCGAGGCTTTACCCTACCTGGTACCTCTTCGTGGTGTCATGCCACTGTAACATGAGGACATCGTCCTCTTTGTAGTGCTGTCTACCTCTCTTTATTACGATTATCATACAGCATTAGGCTACCTGCCTATTTGCGGTGCTACTCCGCTGTGACTTGACTTGCAAAGCCGAGGCATTACCCCTACCTAGGAACCTCATGGTGGAGTCACCCCACTGTAGCATGGAGTTACACTCCTTGTAGTGCTGCTCTACCGTGCTTCCTGTAAAGCACTCCAGGCATTCACTCTGCCTGAGAACTCATTAAGGCATTTAAGCCAACCTTCCCACAGGATCCGTTTTCCGCAGAAAACAACAGTAGACAACAGTGGTTGTAGGTCCGTAACCTCTCCATGTCACATAGGATAAGTATCCACCGTTCCTGATATTCTTCTGGTTAATAGTCCTCCCTTGAACCAAAAGCTAGATACCTAGTAGATTTTTTTTGAACTAATAGCATAAAACTTTATGGTAGGAATGTAATAACACAATATCAGAATGCCTTCAAGCCCATTTTACAAGCTGTGTCATCGACCAGCTGGCGCTTGAGGCCCTTGGTGAACGGATCCGTCAGGTTCTCCTGACTCCGAACATCAATCACTGCAATAACACCTTTCTTGATAAGATCGTGTACTGCTCTGTGCTTCAATCGCACCATTCTTTTCTTCCCGTTGAAGAGTTCATTTGATGCCACTGCTGCTGCCGCCTGGTTATCACAGTATATCGGTATTGTCGATATCTGAGCCCCAACCACCTGAAGATCATACATGAGCTCCCGAAGCCACTCTGCTTCATCTGCAGCAGCATCCAATGCAAAGAATTCAGATTCCATGGAGGAGCGAGATAACATAGTCTGCTTCTTCGACTTCTACGATATAGCAGCTCCGCCCATGGCGAATACGAATCCACCTGTGGAATACTCGCTCTCCATATCTGAACACTAGCTAGCATCATTGAAGCCTTCCACTACTGACGGATCTCCGCTGTAGAAAAGTGCACATGTCTGAGTTTTTTTGAGATATCTCATAACACGCTTCACAGCTTTCTAGTGCTCAACGCCTGGATTGCTAGTGAACCGACTCAGTATTCCCACTGCAAAAGCTATGTCAGGCCTTGTGGCAGTAGTAGCGTACATCAAGCTTCCGATGACGCTAGCGTACTCCAACTGCCTGACGCTTTTCCTCGAATTTGGCTCCAGTTTCTGATCACTCCGGTACGGTGTATCAATAAAAGGAAGATCTTGATACCCGTAGCGAGTGAGCATCTTCTCAATATAATGAGATTGTGACAGCGCTATTCCAGTGCCTGTCCGGATGATCTTGAGCCCCAAGATTACGTCGGCATCCCCCAAGTCCTTCATACTGAACTTGGTCGAGAGGAATTTCTTTGTCTCTGTGACGCAGCTTAAATCCGTACCTAGGATTAGCATGTCGTCCACGTAAAGACATACGATTACTCCTCTTCCGTCAGCAAACTTTGTATAGACACACTTGTCTGTTTCACTGACCCTGTGGCCATTTGACCTTATCACCTTGTCAAACTTCTCATACCATATTTTGGAAGCTTGTTTCAAACCATACAGAGACTTCATCAACTTGCAGACTTTGTCTTCCAGACCTCTGACGACAAAACCTTCTGGTAGTTGTATGTAGATCTCTTCGATCAGCTCGCCATTAAGGAATGCCGTTTTCACATCCATCTGATGTATCACCAGCTTGTGTATTACTGCTAGAGCAATTAACAATCTGATGGTTGTCATCCGAGCTACTGGAGCATAAGTGTCAAAGTAGTCGATCCCCTGTTTCTGAGCAAACACCTTGGCCACTAGCCTGGCCTTGAACTTGTCAATGGTTCCATCTGCTTTCATCTTCTTCTTGAAGATCCATTTGCATCCGATGGGTCTTGCTCCTTCTGGCAGGTCAACCAATACCCATGTGTTGTTGGAGGTGATTGAGTTAATCTCGTTGTCTATCGCCTCCTTCCAGAATACATCATCTCTGGTCTTCATCGCCTCATCATAGGTAAGCGGATCTGCTTCCACATGATAGGTGACAAAGTCATCTCCGAAGTCTTTCGGCCTCCTCGTTCGCTTAGTTGACGGCTCAGCGAGTTCTGGTTCAGCTGGTGTCTCCTTGACGACAGCTTCATCTTGGACTACTGGTTCATTAAAGACTTCTGTCTACTTTGTACCCTCGTCATTCTCCAGAAGATCATCGAGAACAATATTCTTGTGTTTTGCAAACTTGTCTTCAAAGTATTCAGCATCGCGAGATTCGATGATATGGTTTGACTCGATATCAAGGAATCTCCGAGCATCACTCTTCTCGGCATACCCCAAGAAGATCGCCTTCGTAGTCCTTGTCCCCAGCTTCTGAATCTTCAGATCCGGGAGCTTCACATAAGCCAGACACCCCCACACTCGAATGACATTCAAGTTAGGTCTGACTTTGAACCAGAGTTCATGAGGAGTTATGTCGGAAGTTGCATATGGAACTCTGTTCAGAATGAACGTTGCCGTTAGTGCAGCTTCTCCCCAGTAATACTTTGGAAGACCCGCAGTCAACAGCATGGAGTTCATCATCTCTGTCAACGTTCTGTTCTTCCTTTCTGCTACTTCCGTTGGATTGAGGAGAGTACAGAGCCGTTGTCTTATTGAGGATTCCATGTTCTTTGCAAAATGATAAGAATTCATGAGACCGATACTCCCCGCCTCGATCACTCCTTAACCTCTTGAGTTGTTATCCAGTTTGCCGCTCAGCCTCGGCCCTGAACTCCTGGAACTTCTCGAATGCTTCGTCTTTATACTTGAGCAAGTAGACGAAAGCATACTTTGAGAAGTCATCGATGAAAGTAATGAAATACTTCATCCCGGACTTTGTAGAGAATTGTTTGAAGTCACAGATATCTGAGTGAACCAACTCCAGAAGATCTGTGCTTCGATGGACCCTGTGAAAGGGTTTCCTTGTGATCTTCGTCTGAGCACATACTTCGTATTTCTCTACCTTACCCCCACACTTGGAGATAAGTCCTAGACTAGATATTCTGTTAATCCTTTTACAATAAACATGTCCTAGCCTATTATGCCACAACTCAAGAGAATAATCAGAAAAAGTGATCATGCTGGGTTACAACAAGCTGAATCTTGTACATTCCTTCAGTTTGGAAAGCTTTCCCGAAGAATGTACCCTTCTTAGACATCACCAACTAGCCAGCATTGATGTCCATCCTCAAGCCTGCGTTGCAGAGCAGACTTCCAGAGATCAGGTTCTTAGCAATTACTGGAACATGCTTCACACCTTGAAGCGTCAGAGTGTTCTCCGATATGAGTTTCAGCTCCACCATCCCGATCCCCAGTACTACAGCTTGTGCCTGGTTTGCCATTATGACCTTCTCTGAAGTTGGCTCATAAGAGATGAACCAGTCTTTGTCTGAATAGACATGGCAGGTCGCACCAGTGTCTATCCACCAGTCCAAGTCAGCCCCCACAGTTGCAACCTGTGCTATCATGGAAACTAGATTAGTAATCATAGAAACCTTACTAGGCTCACCTTGTTCTTTGGGCTTGGACTTGCATTCGGATTTGTAGTGGCCCTTCTTGCCACAATTGAAGCAAGTCACATGGGACTTGGACTTCTGCTGCTTGAAAGTAGGACCCTTCACTTTCAGATTCGTGAAGACCTTCTTTTTGCGATGAGAAGCAGCCTGCTTCCCCTGGTACTCTCTGGTTTGGACCAGATTTGCCTTCGCCAGTTGTTTGGACAGAGTATCCATCTTCTGTTGAGAGCGCATCTCGTCCTCAACATGAATCTCTTGCAAAAAATCTTCCAAGCTAATTTCCATCTTCTTTCGATGCATCCTTGCATAGAAGTTGCTCCATTCTGTAGGAAGTTTCGCGACGATCCCTCCAACGACAAACTTGTCGACGAGGGGCATGTTCTCGTCTTCTAGTTTCTGATGCAACTTCAGAAACTCCTTCACTTGGGGCAGCATCGCCTTCTCGTCTTCGAAGGTCCACTTGTGGTATTTTTCTACCATGAAGATCTTGGACCGGTTCTCGTCATCTTCATAGAGCTTTCCCAAGGAGTCCCATATCTCTTTGGCAGATGTCTTCTTGGAGTAGGACTCTGCCAGAGAGTCTTCCATGGAATTGAGTATCAGTAGTTTGCATATACTGTTTTCTCTCTTCCACTTCGCTTGCTTGGTCATAGCAGCGGCCACAGCCGCAGCAGATCCAGTGGTTGGAACGATTGGTTCTTCTTCTGACAGCACGTGATCAACATTCACGAGTTGAAGATTTAAAGTGACCTTTCGTCTCCATATCTGGAAGTGTTTGCCATCGAATTTCTCCAACTTGTTAAAGCCGGTATCGATGAGCGAAGCACGAGAATTATCCATCTTCTCAATAAAGCTTTGAGATTGTTAGTGCCGAGGCACAATTTTTGATGGAAAATTCTGAAACTGAAACAATTGTACACACAACGTTTCAAATGCAGCACCTTAAAGAAGATGTGCAACAGAGATCCTGGAGGATTCTGAATTACGAGGATCTAAAAAGATTCTACGTAATACACAAAAAATCTAAAGAGACTTTGTGCAAGCAACTATCGGCAGTAGAGCTTCTAAAAAGAAGTTACTGTAAAAGGAAACAGCAGCGATGACAGACGAGAATGAGATGCTGGGGTGAATGAACCACCGTTGCTCAAAGCTTTATTCGCCCCACACGAGCACGAACAGCTTCCAGGAACCAGCAAGTTCACGAAGAACTTCTGGAACGCTCGTAAGTCAATATTTGAGACTTGAATGAGCTTTCTGGACTTAACAGACTCCCTCAACTCTCTTCTTGGTGTATCTTTCAAAGGAGGCCAAGGGGCTCTATTTATAGAGTGGAGTTGAGACTTCACCTCTTCTCCTATCCGATGTGGGACTAAAATACCAATACTCAAAATAGAGTTTGATATTTTAGATCATCCCACAATCAGCATAGAAGTGTGCCAGTCCACGCCTACCCCCCGAACACTCCCGTACAACAAAAATTAACTTGCATCCTTATTGGATCTAATCCTTTTTCCTTCTAGAAAAATACTTCCACATGGCACAAACTTGTGCCCCACTACACCTCATGTGCACACCTCAACACAAGCAATGCATTATATTGAGATACTCACCATTTGGTGTAGCCGATGTGGGACTATCTTTTCTAGTCCAAAGGCAAAAACACCAACAGCGGAGGCCTCTGGTGGTCGGCGGAGGGCGGACACGTTCACCGACACACGACGACTCACGGGGGTTGTTCGAGCGGTGCGGCCACGACGACGTCGGAGCGGGGGTTGGCTCACCGCGCTGTGGCATGGCGTGGGACGCCGGCGACTGTGCGTCGAGGGCAACGAGGAGGTCCGGTGGCGACGACGCATCTGTTTGAAGGGGAGGGGACGATGTTCGGTACGGAGGTCGACGACTGACTGCCCACTGGTGGAGGCCACGGCGCGGGATGGCAGTGTTGGACCCGCACGGTGATGGTGAGTTACGTGGTGGTGTGTTGTTTAATTTGGAGGTTTTTGATGTCGGGGTTGGTGGTGTTGGTGATGGCTGTGATCGGGTTGATGGTGGCAGCGGCTTCAGCCAATGGTGACCGTGGGGATGAGGATGATGGGGGCGTCGACCAGAATTGGTTGGAGTCGCCGGCGACGTAGATGGAGGTGAAGACAGGGTCGACGGAAAGGGGAAGGTTGTTGATTCTGTGGTTTTGTCATCGTGTCTGGGGGTGTCGGACACGATGTGGATAACTTTATATAATTGGAAGAAGATTGACACAGAGATGATACACAATTTGTGGTAGAAATTTGGGGTGTGGAATTATGGAAAATGGAGCAAGGGCCACTCCTTATATAGGAGGTGGACTCCCCTAATTGATAAGGATTTGGGATTAGTTTAAATCCCAATGGATAAATCACCCTCTTATTTTAAACAATCTTTAAAATTCAATTTGATAATATCTCTAAAATATTTAGCTAGATAATCTTATTTATTATTTCAAAAATCTATTTAAAAATTATTTGATAAGAAAATTTTCTGATTTAATTCATAATAACCAGTTTAGAAATACTTTTTATAACTGGTAAAAATAATAAAATAATAATTTCAAAAATTAGATATTTAAATCTATACATGAATTAGATTCATGTACTTGCATGCAAACATTTATGATATCATCGTTTTTTTAATTTACTACCATATTTGAACTATCAACTAAAATAAATTAATTTTTTTGTAAAAATCTCAACGAGGCTTTTTATAACTTTAGGCAAAAAATATTTATTATACACTATTTTGAAGGCCATATTTCTATATAATAAAATGTTTTCGAAATATATGTACCTCGCACATATTCGCACTCGACGAGCAAATATGAAAAAAAAAACTCATATTCGCACGCGATGTACAAATACAAGAACGCAACTTGCACGCAACGAAGTACAAAGTAATTACCAAATCATGTATTTTTTTAAAAATCGAAGTAGAAATTTTGGGGGTTTACACTAGGACATTCCTTTGTCATTTCCCCAATAGAAGACATCTATGTTTGTATTGTCCTTTACACCCCTACAGAGTTCTATCTTACCACGTCCACATAATCTCTGAGTAAGGTAACTCTAAATGAAAGTTTACCACGTCCACATTACCTCTGAGTAAACATTCCTCCTTAGTAACCTATCCGTTGTTATATTCCCATGTCAAAAAATCGATCACGTCCATATTACCTCTGAATTGCTTCTTGAAACATTCCCACAGAGTGTTATCTTATCATGTCCATATCACCTCTGAATAAGATACCTCTTCTTTTAGAACTCATGTTTTGCCATGTCCAAATTACCTCTAGTCAAAACATTCCTACTTACTATCCATACCTAGCCTTAGGTAGGCCAAGGATGGTTGGTCCACAAAAGTTCTCCAGTGGTGTTATATAACCTATCACGTCCATATTAGCTCTGACATGGTATTCATCACAAACAAGAATCACGGTATTACAAAATATAAAGAGAGCAAGTAAAAGCTCTATCTCTCCAGCCCAACGCCTATTTATAGGCCGCAACAGCGTGTGCCCCGATAGAATACGGAATGAACAGTCACCCACTCGAGATTAAGTCAAATCAAGGCGCCCTAATCAAAGCTGATTTGACAGGCTGTCCGAAACGGGGGCTAAGTCAAAATGCCCTACAGTAAAAAAATTCTACTGTCCTTGCTTCTTGTTCAAAGTATTTCAAAACGTCTCTAAGTTCTGAAAACTTTGAAGGGGGTCTTGTAGAAGTATGTAATTCATGTGGCCCAAAGAAAAAAGTACAAAATAACCCCATCCCTACGTGCTGCAAACAGCGTGCGCCATATATTACAATCAAGTTGTCGTATCCCGAAAACAACAGAAAACAGAAGTACAGAAAAGAAAGATTTCTTATTAATATTTGAGAATCTATTACATAAAGTAGATTTCATTGACATTCATGATTACACGGAAAAGTCTACTACAAAAGACCCTACGCTAACTATCCAAGACAGGCGCAGCATTTTTGCCATATGGATGAGCCGCTGGTAGCAGGCACAACACTCCCAAGTTGTTGGCAGGATAGGCGCATCACTTCATCCATACAGCATACACGGCCTTAACCTTGTCTTCGTCCATGTGGATTCACCGTTGACAGCCGGCGCAGCTCTTTTGTCATTCGAACGAGGCACTGGTTCAACAGAGTTTAGATTGTCAATCAACCCAAATCCCGTAATCAACATCTTGGTGCTCGATGTTGTCTCGAGGCAGAACATGGTCAATATGTTGCACAAGCACGAACTGTACTGCCAACAATCAGCCAGGCGCATCTCAGTTCTCTGATATAGTTCTTCGTCAAAACTGTAGCTTCTTTGAACGAGTAGATCTACAACCCACAGCCGACCGACTCGCCAAGGAGAAGGCTCACAGCCATCGAAATAAGGATAGTTTCGAACATGAAGTTGGGTGATACGAGAATGAACAAAATCTTCCTCTCTCGAAAGCCCCTAGTTATAGGCAACGACGTAGTCAAACTCATGCGCCAATTGACAGTCGGTCAAAGCTCCGAAATAAATGTGATGAATCTCACATTATTGGCAATGAACTTGCCACCTCGATTTTTAACAAAACTCGGTCAAACGTCAGCATTTCGAGCCTCGCGCCCCGTGCAGCGGCAACACTTCAGGAAAGTGGACCAAATTCAATGCACCAAATAGTTAGCTCCAGGTTGCTACGCCATAGAGGTTGCTACACCACTAAAGTGCTTCGCCTAAGTGCCCCCTTAACAAAGAGGTATTTAATGTTTATCTGACAGCGAAGTCAGCTGTCAAAACGAGCAGAGTACAGCACGCCTCGACTCCAATACAGACGACGGCAGCTCAGAAACCGAAGAGTTGCTCATCCCTAAGACCACTACGCCGAGTAAACGACGTAGGTTCCATTCAGGCGTAGCCCAAACCTATGCCACTAAAAGCCAAAAATGCTTCGGAATCCGAGCTGATAGCTTACATCGGCATAATGATTAAAGTTTTGTGAGAAGGCTTCGAAATCCAAGCTGATAGCTGTGCAAGTGCCACGTGGATCCTCCCTCACACCAAAGCATTCCACAATGCCAAGTTCTTTCTAGTGTAGGGTCATCCCTACATGAACAAATTCATTTGTTTCCACCATACAAAATCTCATAAGCCAAATCAGCGTAGAATATCGATTCCCCATAGCGTAGGGATCTATTCCACTCCAACAGCCCGAGATCTTTGGGTAATGCACACGTGCCATGTGTCATTGACTCTGTTTTAGTCACGAACTGGTGCCAATCACTTAAGATCTCAGCAACAGACGAATCTCAACAACTGCCATGTGTCGGCTCCTCCGTAACCCACCTATGCAGTTTACATATTCCGATCTACTTTCATGTATGTAGCGTCCCTGCGCCTAACAGATCATATGCGTAGCGTTCCTACGCACATGAGTGGATCATTTCACAAAACAACTATAAATAGAAGGATCACTCCTTCATTTCACACACACGGACATTCTAAGAGTCATAGCACACTTCAGAGAGCCGAATTGCCGTCCCCTTACAATCAAACAAGAAGACTTACAATTCTCTCTCGACCGTCGTCCGATCGTCAACGGAGTAAAGGAATCAGAAGCAGTATTCGATCTCCATCATCGCACATCCCTATAAAACAAATTGTACTCAAAAGATCCTGTTAAGGATCAAAGTTGTACTTTTCTTCCATTTGTTAAATACAAAAGTTCATTTCAACTTTTTAATGGCAAACAACATTTTTACCAAAAGTAATTATATTTTTGAAAACAAAAAACAAAAATATAGTAATAAATAAAACCAAGTATGTGTTTGATTCATTGTAATGTAATTATAATCGTAATAAAATTGGATTTGTAATATAATGGAGTTACTATTACATTACCATTACCATGTTTGGTTGGAACATATAATCAAGCCAAACAATTAATGTCAATTACATTCAAATGTTTGGTTTAACATGTAATATAATTAAATAATAATTGTTATTTGTATCATTTTGAAAAATGCCCTTGAAATTTATATTTTTTGGGTCAAACTTTTAACATTTATAATTAAAAAAAATGTATATAATTTATTTTTTAAATAATCATGCTCATTTTTGTTTTTGTTTTGGTCAAATTTAACATTTATATTTTGTTTTTAAACAATCTTTTGTGTATCGTATTAGGTGGTATTCATGTCCGTGCAATAGTCTATATAGCAACAATACTTCAAGTCAGTCCAATAACATCACTAGTTGCTCCTATATTTTTTTCTCAAAAGCGATCACATTCAATAATCCTTTCAGGAAATTTGTATAGAATTATTCCATGAACAATATGGATAGCAAACAGTGACACAAAATAAATTCCATTTCAAAAAAAAAGTTGAAAAATATATACCACTATATAATAAGAAAAGTTAGGCTCTAAAGTTAGGCTTCATCGTGTAAAGTTAGGCTTTATCGTGTAAGTCTTTCCAAAAATATCCTTGTCTATGTTTACTAATTAAAATTGTTCATTAAATTAACATGGGTAGTTAGATAATTATGTGTAAAAAAAGTAAGAGAGTTATTGCTTGCTTTTCCCAAGTAGTAAAATATCAAGAGATTTTATTCTTTTCAAGTAGTAAAAAATTAAAAAATACTAGTGTTTGCTCTTCCCAAGTAAGTATGAAATAGATGCAACGCACGTGCATAAATACTAGTAGTTATAAATTTGAACATTCACATGGTATCATATAACCAATATATCAAAATAACATCACATTGTATCATATAACCAACATATCCAATAATCAAATAAAAAACAAAAATTTCTAAGCAAACTCTAAAAGGCATTTCACCCAATTTTCTTTCCCCTCATCGAGAAGGCTAACAAATAAATTGAGCTTGCTAGAATCACAACCAATAAGAAAATAAGCTATGTGCCTCTCTGCCGTAGCAAGTCCATATAACTCTTTCGTTCATCATATATCAATTTTTGATTCTCACTAACCTCTTCTCCCAAAGCCCCAACTCAAACGGCACAAGGACTCCACTAGCAATTATACGAGGTGCACGCTGAACCCCTTCAGCAAAGACGTGTCATATCATCACATTTCCTCTTTTGCCTCTTTGAGGTGACATCAGAGTCAAAGAGCTTCCTCTTTTGCCCCGATGTTAGTATCATCGCTCTGAACCCCTTCTTTGAATTTGGCTGCATCAGAATGACTCTGAAAACAATTTACTAAAATAGTCAACAAAATAAAAATAAGTGATTGTATTAAACAGAACATATGCTTTCAGTGGCATTCAGTTTGTAATACTCAGAAGCAAAGCATTTCAATCTGCTACTGTAAATATTCTGGTAATTGCTAAAAAAAAAACTTCTACTAACAACAAAGCATAAGTATAGTTAGGATGACCCGAGATAGCCTTTGCCAGTTCTTGAGTTTGCAAAGGTAGATCTATATCATGTCCACATGACAATTGTATACTCTGGATTGAGTTAATCAGAACAAGATTCTTACATATTCTTCATTAAACATCCCTCTCTCCTCTTCAATTTGGGTTTGGTTTTATGCTTGACAACAACAAAACAACAAGAAAAAGACGTTCGTCTATGTATTGATTCATACAGTACAGTACCTCCAAATTAATAACTCCAACTTGGGGAAGCATGAGCATATGAGAATTGTTGTACATAAAGGATTAAAGTAACTCAACAACAAGAGAAACATTCATGCATTAGAACATATATTCAAACTAATCTCAGTCGGATCTATCAATCGTATTATACAACTAATTGTTCCTAATCGTATCCAATATGAGTAGAACTGTTGGTGCTTATTCTAAGAGTACTAAGAAGAATGGATGCAGTTTAGACTGCATAATTTTCAAGTGTACTACTAGCTTCAGCACACACTTTCACAAGTAAAAATGAAACACTCACGGCATTAACCATATACACTTTTCTTACGACAACCAATGAGTACATATGGCATCAACTTCTTTCTCTCACTTGAATGAAGACGAGCCATTACTGCATAAACATTTCCACAGTTTAACATAATTCTAGGTATATTTTTATCGGCAGTATATATGCTTAACATAATTCTAGGTAACTAATAAGATATGTGGCATGACGAGCGTTATTCTATAACCTATGGTTGCCAGATCTGGGCCATATATCTCAAATTTTCATTCAATAGCTGTGGCAAGAGAGCAGGTTCCTGAATGAGCATCCAACATTGTTACACTATTTTCTAAAGTATTGCATTTATTACATTATTTTCCCAATGGTAAATCCGATCACCAAGCTTGACATGGTAGAAAATAATAAGAAACTGCCAAATAAATCGAAGAGTAAAATACAGCTTCTATTGAAGGACATATTGAAGCCATACCGCAAATCTCAAAAGAAGACGCGACTTCCCAACTCGAGAATCACCAATAAGCAAAAGCTTCAAAAGGTAATCACTACAAAAGGAAAAAGCTTGTTAACACAAAAATACAACTAAAATGAATAGACAGAATGCAGATCCTATCATTATAGCATCCAAATATATACATTTTATTTTATTTTTGTGACGAAAAGGCCAAGTACTCATCCAAGTGGACCCGAAATGAGAACCCAACATGCTAAGATTAATAGTAACAAAAACACAGTTAAACCTTTTTCCTTTAATCAATATATTTGCATAGGTTTTATGATGTTGATATTTTGTGATCGGGATGGAGAAGGGTTGATATTTTGTGGTAAATTCGTAATTTATAAGTTTAAGCGTGTAATGTGTCACGTCCCGCTCCCGCAGGAGCGATCGTCCTCGCTAAGGCGTGATGCCGTACGGGCCTAGGTTGCGCCCGTGCAAGGCTAATCCCAGAAACGGCCGATTCGAGCTAGGCCACAGAGTCGCACAGAGTGTCCCCATTTGCAGCGGAAAGTAAGAACACAAGTTGAAGCGAATTCAAACTTGTAGGGTGTGAAAATTATAACACGCTGACATAAGATTCAGCCCAAGTCATACGCTCAGTCAAAGCCATACGCTCAAGGCCATACGCTCAGCCAAGGCCATACGCTCATCTAAAGGCCGTACGCTCAGTGAATATTTTAATATTTCTTGAGATGACAGCACAGCATGTATTTAATGAAGGATGAATCTGACACTTCGTCTTTCGTGCAAAGACAGCTGCCCTATGAAGATTAGCCATCGTATAGGTTTTCGAGAAAGGATTTTGTCTCTTACGAGGACAGCTCAGCAGCTATCATAAATAAAGAGCCATCATTACTGTCATTTCTGACAGTCTGTCAGCCATCATATCTGCAGCACGACGCTCAAGAAATATTTGTCAGTATTTGAAGATATGGCGTGTTTGAGAAGATTGAGAACAGCCACGTGTCTACTCCTTCAATCCACACGGCTTCTTCCCCACCAAGTGAGCGTATGGACCTCATACGACTCCTTGCCATCCAAGTGAGCGTATGGACCCCATACGACTCCTTGCCAAGTGAGCGTATGGACCCCATACGACTCCTTGCTAAGTGAGCGTATGGACCCCATACGACTCCTTCCCAACCAAGTGAGCGTATGGACCCCATACGACTCCTTCTCAACCAAGTGAGCGTATGGACTCCATACGACTCCTTCCCAGCCAAGTGAGCGTATGGACCCCATACGACTCCTTCCCAATCAAGTGAGCGTATCAGCTTTATATGATCCAAGTTAGCGTATGCAAGACATGTGCCTTCAAAAGCTAGCGTATGACTCCTCTTCAAAGACAGCGTATCACAGCAAAGGCATCCAGGATGACTTTCAATGTACAGTCAACACACGTTCTCACGTGTCCTGTACTCAGTTACTCAGTTATTCAGAAGTTATGCAACGTGGCATCCAAGCCACCAATCTCTCCTAGATATATTCCACTACTCTCAACCGTACTCCAACGTGTCTTCACCAGAATTCGCCACGCGTCCCTGCAGTTATGCACACGTCAAGTAACTGACTGAGCGTATGCTTCAGAACAGTTATCCAGAACTCTATAAAAGAGAGTTTCTTCATCTTCATCAGACACACAGTCAATTTCAGAGAGAACAGAGAGATTGCCCAGTTGCTGTCCAAGTTCTTCAAAGTTCGAGTTTTCTTCATCGCATCGCCCAAGGGATAAAGTAATCGTCTTCTAGATTAGATTCCTACAGTTGTAATTTTCTCAGATACAAAATAAATAAAGTGAATTTATTTATGGAAAATAAATTGGCGACTCTACTGGAGAAAGCTGTCTCCTCCAACGAGATAGCAACAACTCAATGCGATACTTCGTCGATCGGCTCGACGAAGAAGACGATGGTCGTACAATTCGACCAATCTGCTTACGAAGAAATGCTCAAGGCGAAGGAGGGCCGAACTGCTTCCTCCGTTTTTTTTGTCAAGAAGAAGGGACACTCTGTCTATGTCCCTAAGTCTTCTTCAACAGCCCAAGACGTTTCTGTCACTTCTCATGCTGACAAGAACACGTCTTCAACTTCAACGAAGCATACTTCGACTTCTCTGAACACGGCAACAGTGGCTTCTCCTAGTCACGCTGACAAAGTGGGTTCTTTAACCAAGTCAGCGTGTCCAAGGAAAACCATCTCTGGACATGTCAAAGTCTCTTCTCCCTCTACTCTTACGACAGCAGTCAGCTCTTTAGCCATTAATGACTCTGCACGTATGGCAGTCAAAGGGCAGCGTACGGCAAAGGCAGCGTACAAAAGCCAACATCAGGTAGCGTACGCTAAGCCAAAGCCAGCGTATGCTAATAAAAAGGCAGCGTATGACCAGAAGTCTAAACTGAAGTCAGCGTATGCTAACAGATACAGTCCTCTGACTGTTTCTCAAAGTCAGGCTGGGGGTTCTCTTCCACAGAACATACAAATGATTCCTCCACAACTTGCACATCTTATACCAACCAAGAAGAAAGACTCTTTAGTCAACTCCTCTACTCCTAAGGTCTTTACCTCTGGAGTTAATTTGACTAGTACTTTTACTAGATCACACAAAGGAAAATGCCTTTTGGCTACTTCATCTAAAGATGGATTATTACCGACTCCTAGTCGGAATAATACCCATCTTCCTTCTCTCAAAATTTTTCGATCTGAGAAAGGCAAATTACAAGTATCCAAGACTGATACCAAAGTCATATCTCCTACGGATCTTCGTAACAAGCTTAACCAGAATCATCTCGGTTCCACTGAGACAAGTATACTAGACTCTGATGCAGAATATGCCAAGAACTATGTGGCTCAAATTAATCAGTTTTTATACACTCAAGAACCGAGAAGACAAAAGAACAAAAGACAAGTTTCTACACAGAAACTATCTTCAAATACTTCCCAATCTGTTCCTACAGATCTCCGGGAGTATTTACAAAATAAACGGAGGATTGACACTCCATCTGGCCATGACATTGCTCATATTTGCCATGAAAAGCATGGTTGCAACTTCCAACCTCGAGTTGTGATTCAGTGTTGTTGTTCACCAAAAAAATAATCTGTTTTTGAACGGATTCAATATGAACCAATATTGGATGAAGATGAACCTCTTTATGCTTCTGTCAACATGACCTCCAGAAATATTGGGGGTAGCATACGGTCTGATGCTATATCAGATTCTGAAGATGGAGTTTATCTCGGCACCCGATCCAGGACCGGAGCCTTGGCTAGGGTCTCTTCTTCTTCTCATCCAAGTGGTAATCCGGAGATCATAGAGGACTTCCTTGGAGAATCCAACTTTCCATTATTGACTCCTGTAAATAGCCCCGAGAAAGATACTGACTCACACAGCGATGATTCAGAACAGACTGTTTCATCATCTATTCCTCAAATGATTACCACTTACATGGCAGAGGGCAATCATGAACCTTCAACTAGCACCGAAGCTCATGAACAAAGGATTTTTTCCTTAGAACAACAGTTGCGAGCTATGGCAGATACATTGAATGCTATGCACACTCTTATGCAAGCTCAGCATCAAACTCAGCAAGTCCAACAGACAGCCCCTCCAGTTGTATTAAATACTCCTGTTGCTCCAAACCCGAAACCCTCTAATATTTCGGGGGTACAATCTAATATTCCTGTACAACCCACTCCAAGTCAGTCTGGAGCTGGGGGTGGTACATATGCTGCACTCCCTCCTCCCAATTACACTCAACAAGTTACAACTCCCCAATCTTCTGGAATTGTTACTGAAGAGTTAAGGAATCTCCGAACTCAATTTGAGGCATTCAAACAGAAGGATGGTTTACAAAGGTTAGGTATCAAGCAACCTTACCCGATAGAATGGAAGCAAGTATCATATCCTCTTAAATACAAGCCTCCGACTATCTCTTTCTTTGATGGGACAACCTCCCCAAGTCAGTTCATTAATCACTTTGAGGTAATGACTGATCAACTGCAACCAAGTGACGCCCTCCTCACTCGGGTGTTCGTCGGATGTCTTAAAGAAACAGCTTATGAATGGTATAAAAGTCTCCCTGATGGGTGCATTACCTCATTTGCTGGTTTCAAACAAATATTTCTCGAACGATTCTATGAAGGGCTCAATGACATGACTATGTCAGCCCTCATAAGAATTAAACAGAAAAATAATGAAACTACCGAGGACTTCATTGAAAGATTCAGAAGAGAAGCCCTCAAAATGCCTCTCGGAACTCCCGATGCTGTTACTATCGACACTTGCAAGTCGAATCTCTTACCAATCATCAGCATGTGGATAGGGTCCACTCAGTTCCAAGATTGGCCTTCATTCATCGTCAGTGCCAAAGCTGCCGAGGTCAGTGCTGAGACCTTTAAGGGTCTGGGGGTACAAATGGCTCCCAAGGAATCAAATCAGAGTGCTAGCAATACTACTCGACCCAATAATTGAAAAGGGAAAGAGGCTCTTGAAGTCAATCTCCAAAACAGTAGTCAAGAGGTAAAGACTACTCAAGCTACCCCAGCTCCAACAAATCAACAACAGAGACCTCCTCGGCCGGAGGAAGAATATTCTTTCGACGATGATGATGTTCAGGGTATCTTTGAATGCTTACTCAAAGGTAAAAAGATTCAATTGCCAGAAATTAAAAAGCCT
The DNA here is from genome assembly GCA_029216955.1 of Iris pallida. NCBI lineage: Eukaryota > Viridiplantae > Streptophyta > Magnoliopsida > Asparagales > Iridaceae > Iris > Iris pallida. The sequence goes on from JANAVB010029620.1 coordinate 8,753,457, forward strand.
GATGAAGCCAACAAGACAGATCATCCAAAATACAGTCATATCATAGAATGCTGGGTCATACAATCCGGTCTTGCTATGTGTTAAAAGGAAAGATCCAAGAGATGATCAAATCAGGAGCTGTGACACTAACCCCCAAAGACAAGACAGTCACAGCAAATGTAATTTCAATGCAGTTCGGTGACTTTCCTCCTTTAATGGTGAAAAGTGGGATTGTTCCTATCCCCAAAGAAACTCTTGAAGTAGTAAACATCCTACCAGCAC